>VWPU01012913.1:0-22965 GCA_013398955.1 Callaeas wilsoni | reverse complement strand
GTGACACGTCCCCAGTCCGATGTCACCCCACTCACTGTAACCCTTTGTGCCCCACCCGTGAGCTCACCCATCACAGGATGTGTTTATCCAGCTGGGGGATGGACATTTTGTCCAGAAGGATCCTGCGAGAGACAGTATCAAAACTTTCCTGAAATCCAAAAAGGTAACATCAGCTGGCTTCTCTTGATCAGCTGGGTGGGTTACACTGTCATAAAAGGAAATCAGATTTGATAAGCAGGACTTTCCTGTCATGAAGCTGTGCTGGCTGTGACCAAGGAGTGCACTGTCCCTCAGGTGTTCTTCAGTATCTCCCTCAATAATCTTCTCCATAGTTTGCCAGGCACTGAAGTGAGACTGACAGGCCTGTAGTTTCCAGGATCATCTTTCTTGCACTTTTTGAAAATTGGGACAACATTAGCCAGCTTCCAGTCAACCAGGACCTCTCCAGCCTGGTGCAGCTCATCTCCAATAGCCAGACCACCAAGGCAATTATAGCTCACATCCAAGAAAAACTAAGAAGATGAATGAATAAAAATGTTGAAATATTAGATCATCAGCAGAACAATGAAAACCCCAAACAGATACAAACAATGTTATTGCCTTTTTTCTTTTTTTTTTTCAACTTCAAGCTGAAAACCTGTTTGGGCCAGATTCTTTGGAATCATGCTTCCAAATGTGCCTATAGTTAGGAGATAAAAAAAGAGTTGTTAAAGCTGTTAGGAGATGTGATCATCACAATGAGGGACTGGTTGCAGCCTGCAGGAACCTGAAAAGAAACTGGTGAGTGCAGGAGTTAGAAGGCATTGCTATGACAACAAAGCAAACCACCCCTGAAGAGAATAGAAAATATGTACAGCCATGCCAAGATCATAAGCAAAGAAAAGTATATTCTAAGAGGAGGCAAATGAAACACTGACTTGGAAAACAAAATTATGCCTTTAGCATGATTTCTTCTTTATGCATGGCACCTCTTCAGGAAAAGCATGCTTTTAGCAGAGGGAAAGAAACTTTCGTTAATGCACCTTTTCTCCCAGTCCTTACACTTTGAGTAGGTAGCAGAAAGATCTGTGCTTTATGTTTGCACTCTCAGATTTTGGTTATCTATGGTTGTTTAAGTTATCCATAAAAAAGTCTCTATGCTTTTTTCTAACCAACACTTACTGTACTTTTGAATAAATTTAATGCTAACTTTCTTACCTTTTCTCTCTAAATAAAATTAATCACATTTACCAGAAGACGCCTTTTTATTCACATTCAAAGCTCAGGATACTCCATGGAGGGTTAAACCTAGAAATTCCTCTAGCATTCTGGCAGAGAAGGTTTCTGTGTTCTTCTACAGCTGCACATAAGCCATTAGCAAGATCAGTCCAAGCCGTTTTCTGGACCATACCTAGCAGAAAGCTCCCTGGTGACACTGATGCTTGATGACAGTCAGCTCATGAAATCAGAGCCAGCATGGATGTTGACAAAATGGTCCACACTTCGTGTGCTGAGCCAGGAGGGGAAAATCCTCTGTTTCCCAAAGCGAAGGAGCAAATGAGCAAGCCAGAGGAATACAGTGTAGCAAGAGACTGCTGAAGAGGTGATGAGCAGCATCCAGGGTTTATGGCAGGGAGCAGAGCTGGGCAGCATTGTGCACAGGATTGTTCTGCAGAGGGGATGTCCTGTACTGGGGAACTGAAGAGATACTGCTTGAAACAGAGCAGTATAAGGCCCTACCTGGACAGTCTTATGGTGACTTTTGAGACTTATCTTCTAATTTAGCTCTGGAGTGATAGGACAGATGGTGTCTTAGGCTCAAGTGAGCTGTCCTCTGTCTCTACAAGAGCCTCGTGATGCAGCCCCCTGTCCCCCTCCTGAGCAGTTCGGCATCACTTTCTGCCATAAATACTTTCCTTCTTCAGCCTCAGAGACTTCATTCCCTAGCCAGAGCCTGAAACACAGAGCTGTACTGTTAAAAACATGTGCTGTACCCCATAATACATCTAGAACATCAGCAAACCTATGCATGAAAAATGTTGTCCTGGGCTAGGAGGTATCTTGCGCTAACAACAACAACAACAAAATAAATGAAACTGTCCTTGCCTGTACTACTGCTGTGGAGGGGCGTGGGTTGAATACCCTAACAGAGACACGGCCTGTGCCACCAAAGGGAATTTCAGCCTACGGCAACGCCACCAACATACCCAGACATGCTAAACTGTCAGAAACACTCATCTGTCAGCACAGCTCTGTCTACACCAGCATTTTGCCAGCAGTGGGGGAGTTCATTTCTTTCCACACCCTAGAATTACACTGGCAAACTCTGCAGGTTACACTAAGCCACAGAGTGCAGGCCACGTGAACGTATACTTTATTGGCCTTCATTTGATCCTGTGCATTAAGGGCAGCTGGGCTTCCTCTCTTTCCCACTAAATAATAATTACACTCATTGTTCCCAGTGGGCAAAGAGACCCTGTTCACACATATCTAGAAAGAACAAGATGTATAATTAACACCTTGCTGGGATAGAGAGCTTTTGTTCAGATTAGTCATTACATGTCTTGCAGCCTGAAAACAGTGCTTCTTATATTCGTTTCAACTCACTTCCTCCCTGCCTCAGAGCTTAACTCCTTGCTTCTTCCCAGGTCATTGTACCTGCATGTGTCCAGCAGCAGTGCTTAGTAAGCTGAGGCCAACAGCTTCATCCCAATATCCAGAGCAGGGGGTCCTGAATTGCCATGTGCATCCCATGTTCTGCACGTTGGCAGGTGCCGTGGCTGTTGCTGCTGTTACCAAACCCATTTGCAAAAAGATGGCAAACGTTTCTGCCAAGGACACAAGGCAGAGGACAGGTCTCCTGCCTTGAGACTTGGGCTACAGGAAGAAAGTGAGCTTACATGCAATGGATGGGCTTAAATAACAGTTTATTGCTCTCCTCTTTCTCCTTCCTCTTGGTTTTTTTTCCTTATCCCATTTCCATTCTCACTGAACATTCCATTTTCACTCTGCATTCTGTCCCATCCCTCCACTCACTTCTGACCAGTGTGGTCCAAAAATCTCCATTCTGCGAGTGTGTGGATTTAGATTTTTCTTTTCACTTTAGGTTTCATTTTTATCAAGCCTTTGGTTCAGTGCTTTCAACTGAAGGATCCCAAACAGGCTGAAGACTGGCACAAAGGGGGGAGCAGAATAGTCACAGTTTAGGGCAGAAAGGGGGTGCACAGAGCAAGAGGGGACATGCTCCCCTCTTCTAGCAGCAGTCTGTCATTAGATCAGCTCAAGCTCTCTTCCGTAACTTTGCCATTTGTTTTACCAACACAGTGATTTGGAGGGCAGTGCTATGAGGAGGTAGGGAAGGCTGAACTACAGCATTTTGTCAGTAGTATTATTGCATAGGTACAATTACAGCAGCAAAGAATCACTTCGTTTTGGGGCCAGAATTGCATAGCTAAAAGCCAGAGCAGGGTCTGTCTTTATGACATGAGCTTCCCAGGAAGAGAGCAGGAGCTGAAGAGCAGAAGTTACATTGATCAACCAGAGCAAGAGCAGAAACCAACAAATTTGTCACAATCAATACAGGTTTGGGCCACTGAGTGTCAAAGGAGCAGCTGGGGCTACTGCCTTCCAGCAATAGGTTCCGGCAGCAAGGCTACCAACACCCAACCCACAGGCATTTGCATGTAGCCAACATTTCATCATTTCGCTTCAAGCTCGGTCCAGCTGGTACTACCTGATTTGGCAAGGTCTTTGCAAGCCCAGGGTAATGTTTTGCCCAATGACAGCTTTACCCGTAAATACCCAAAGCACCATACCAGTACAACCTGAGTGAGAAGGAGCACTTACATCAGCTTAAAGACACCTAAGTACCAAGTTCCTTTGAGGGTGCCAGTGTCTGCAGCCTGTCATCAACACAAAGCTAGAGGTCAGCTCTGTATCTGATCACTCCAAAATCAGTTGGATTAGTTTAAAACTCCTTTGTCAGCTCTATTAACTAACATGGTGCACAGCTGAGTTGGTAGCATTTTCACTGCCTCGACATAGATAAAGCAGCACTGCTTCTTTGAGGAGAAAAAGTCTAAAAGAGACCATTGCACATCTGTACTAACTTAAAACCAAAAGTAGCTGTGTTTTGTAAATGGAAATTGCAGCCACACTCATGCAAGCCTGGCAAACTAAAAACTTCTGTGGCACACAGTTCCATCTTCTTTTGTAGCCTCTAAATCCAATGGCATCTGGTTGCCTTGGGGTTTCAGCCCTTCCAATTAACAAACGAGTTTTATCTCCCACTGGCGCAACTGAAAGGTGATTCTGTGATCACAGGAAACATTAACTGCTCTCTTTTTTTCCCCCCTTGCCCTAATTTAAATAACATCCAGTCCCACCCTACCAAAGAGCCAGTGTAAGGAGCTTTACAGAGGTCTGTACTTAGCACAAGGAGTTGGCAGCAGACAGGTAAGCAATGAGGCAAAATAAGCAGCAAGCTCTTCTAATACAACAGCCATGCAAAGGTACTGTACACTTTGTGTGGCAACTGCTGTATCTAGATGATGTAGAATGTTTAAATGGATTTGACATGTACCATTTTGTTAATGATCCCTGGTTTCAGACCTCAGGTGCTATGGAGTAACATGAAGGCCCTTTGTGCACATGCCCCACCAAAACTGGTAGGACCGAGACATGCATCTAAAACCACCGTGACATCAATGTCCCTAAAACACATAGTGGTATTATTGAACTATGATTTGAAATGTTATTGTTAGAACTAACAGCTTAAAGCCTGATGTAGCAAAAAACCCAAACTATAACAAATCAAAACAAACAAAAAAAAAATCCCCAAATTCAGTTCTCTTTATTTTCCAATGCTATGCTCAACAATATTTCAGCAGCTGCCTCTGGAGAGGCTAAAATATCACTTCAGTAGTCTGGCACTGCCAGGAGAAGGACACAGAGTACTGAAGATGCACACTACTTCCCCCATTTCATGAAGAGATCCAGGGCAGCAGCCAAAGGAGTGTTATTTTGGATCCTTCTGTAGCAGGAAGTAAAGAAAGTTCAGCAGTGCCCAGTGGGACAGAGGCAGAAAGAATTTGTCCCAACTGCTCTGGACACTCCTTTCCTACTTTCTGAGGAGAGCATGGGAGGTCCCTAATCTGCTCCTGCTGCTAATGGCTGGAGATAACAGTAGCTGTACGGCCTTAGGCATTTTTCTCCAAGATCTCTTCTGCTCCCTTGAGTGGGACAGCAGATGCACTTCCCTAGGTCCTTGGTCCATTCCCTGGATGAAAAGTTACCTAGCATCCCAGTTATCTCAAAAGGACAGCTCTGGGAAGTGTGGCTTAACCCTGGAAAAGACTCGGCTGTGAGGAGACAGCGAAAGTTAGATTAAAGACAAAAGCAGCAGCAAAGCTGGACCACAACATCTGATTGAAATCTCAGGTTTTACTCACAGTTTACTGAAACTTTCCCCCACTTCCAAATTTTCTCATGACAGAATGAATTGCTCTATCAACAAGTGTAAAAGGAAATGATTAATTTACCCCTCCCATCCAAACTGATTAGCAAGACTTCCATATCTTCAGGACATGCGTAATGAATGAGCTTCCTGTGATTATAGCCAGGCACACCGAGAGGACTCTGGTGTTGGCATTCACGCCACTGGATGAAAAGCTGTAAGGACCACACGGAGTATCTGTGCTCATCAGAGACAGCAGCAACTTCTTAGCATGGTGAATGGTAACGCCTGTAGTCTTTGACCTTGTAGACATTAGTAATCTGGACTAAAAAACAATTTTTAAAATTCCTATTTCACACCATGCGATGCACTAGGCTAATGGGAAAACGCTGGAGTCCTGGATTCCCTCATGCAGACCAGAGCAAGGGGAGCAATGCCAGCTTGGTCTTCCTTTACCAAATGTGAGGCACAGCTTGCTGGGAGAAACACAAGAGGAATCATAAGCTTCTATCTCTCACAAAGACAAAATGCTGCCAGCAATTAATGGATGGTATCTTGCTTTCTTACTCAACTAGCCTCACTCCCAGTGAAACGGGAATTCAGCATGAGCTGGAAGCTGCAATTTCTGACAGCTCCTTCTCTTGTGGTGGCATGGTTCCCAGTTGCTCTTCCCAGTTGATCTTACCATGCGCCAGGCAAAAATCTGTCCTCCTGCTATCTTTGGCCTCCATGCTATCAAATGCTGACCTCGATTCAGAGCTGCTCTGGTCTGAGTTAAGTGGCATCACAGCTAGACAGCAGGGCTTGTCTGCATTGTCTGCTTGTCTGTACTCCCTGTTGCTAACAAGGATGGGAAAACCAGGCTGGAGATCCAAGCAGGGACATGATGGTCACCCTCCTCTGTTCTGTCCTTCAGATCAGATGTTGAGCCAAAGCCTCTTCTCCAGCTGCTTTCAAGGTAGAAAATACAAGCTGTCACTGTCACTCTCAAAAGAATAAAAAATGAAGCTCAGCCTTAGTGCACAGGCCAGCATCCCCCTTCCCCCTGGAGGAAAATGGTTTCTGTGTTAAACTTTCACAACTAAACCTGAAACCCGGAGATGTTTGTTTTAGGTTTTGTTACAAAGCTAGAACACAGGCCAAGTTTGGGAAAAGGAAAAAAAAAAAAAGTCCGGGCAAAGTTTCAAGCATATCAAGACCGATTTATGGTTTTGAGTGGAAACCCTACTCAATTCACTGCTTTCACAGAGGTTTGATCTGAAACCAGGCACAATCTGGCAGCCTCAAACTGACTTTTGCTTCAGGTTACACTGAAAATCAAACCCAGGACATCTTCCCAAGTATCCAAGCCTATAGGGTCCTTGTAAGAAGGAACAACTCACAATCACCAATGCTCTAGATATGCCATAACTCCACAGTAGTACCTACAGACTGGTGTCACTCTAGTCTCACATGAGCAATAGATCTGCCATCAAAGCAATACTGGAATATACAGTAAGGGTTTTTAGGATAAAAATGTGTCATACAATTCAAATTCTAGTCTGTAATTTTTAATTAGTTGGAGCCTTCCTCCCTCCATTCCTTTAATTGTTTGTTTTGCTTTTTAATCTCTTTGCTGCTTTGGTACAGTTGGCTTTTTGTCAGATTGCAGACCAAAATTCTGGTGGTCTTTTATGAAAGGTGGTAAGCTGTTGCAGTAATTGAGAACACTGTTGTGGCACTGATAGTTATTCACCAATTTTACCGAGTGATAAGGTGCGTGCTTTACTACGTGGACATACTGCATTATCTCTGAGCTTTCTCTCCCTCTGCCTAACACTGATATTTGTGGATATGTCAGACCTGCTTTCAAAATATTAAACAAAAATTTCCATTTGGAAAAAGTGATGGCAATGGTGCCATTTCTAGATGGACTGCACAGGAGTCAGCATTTCACAGAGGCAGAAGGAAGGCTGAAGTAAATAATGAGCAACCAAAGCCATTATTTAATGATCCTGTGCCTGGATTCTACCATTATTTCACATCGTTAAATGTAACTTCTTGCCTCTCTGTTCCAGCCCTCCATTTTCCAAGTCCTACTTAACACCTTGTAGATCCAGACAGTGAGGGTTCAGGCATCCCTGAGTCTGAGGATATGCTCCAGACATGGGAACATTCACAACTGACAGCTCTAAGTCAGCACATCAGTGTTAGGGCCGTGCAGTCCGTGCCTTATACAGATGTACGTTTGTGCTTGAACACAAGTCTACTGGGAGTAGACTTTCGTGGGATTAGCCACTGGGAACACTAAGTGCATGTTTAAGTTTTTGTGGGACTGGCAGGCCTATCTATTAACAAAAGAAACAGATACATAAATACTGCTTCGCACATATCCAGTCCCCCATCCTAATTCCTTGTATCTTAATCAGATTAAACTCTGCAGAAACATATTATTTCATGACAAAAACACCATAAGGAACAATCCTTTGTACAGGATATCAAAGAACCATCTTGAGACATGGCTCCAGTGGAGTTGGCATGGAAGAGGTAAAGCATCCCAGCCGCGAATCCTCCCCAAGCCAGCAGGAAGCCACAGGGAAGTTTGATTGCTGGAGCCAGGCTCCTGGAAATGTGCTGCTCTCTGTAGTGGTTTTGACAACAAAAAAACAACAAAAAATATGACAGCAAGTATGATGGGCTTAGCATATGAGTCGTTCTCCATGCAGCCTGCTTGCTTTGCTTCAACAGAGGCAGGCAAATTGTTTCGTAGCCCCCTTTTTCCCAGGTCCCTGCTGAGTTGGGCTTTGCCTCCCAGGCAGCCCTTTCCCAGCAGGAGGATACCGGTGGAGCTGCACATCCTCCTCCAGCTGCAGCTGTGCTGGTCGAGTCACTCCCACTGCCAGGCCCCGCAGGTCCCTTGACCTGCTTTCTTTAAAATCTGCTCTTTAAGCCACTTATCGTGTTCATTTTCACCTTACTGTGACAAGAAACTGGAGAGAGGCTGGGAGCAGCAAACATCCACCTGCACCGTCACAGGAACATCTCTCACTGGCCAGGGGAGCCGGATGCTTTGGCTTCCTTCTCCGGGACACCTTGAGCCATGACAGCCACCTCTGGGCAGTCTTCTGAGCTGGAGGACCAGCCAGTGGATTTTGCTTGCAATTCTTCACCTCTACATGGACTTTGTAGGGGGTTAAACTGAATTAGTGAATAGCCCAGCACTGCCAAGAAATCTGAGTAAGCCCAGCCCTTGCCAGCCAGAAGGCAGTTTGTGTTGCTAGTCCTTTATGTACCTTCCCAAATTTACCAGTCTGTGTGATCTTTTCAAGTGCAAATCACCTGAGGTGACTAAGGTTAGGAATGAGTTTCTAGATTTTAATAACAACGGCCAGCTTGTGCACAGAGCTGCCAAGGAACAGACCAAATTCCTCCCTAATATAATCCCTATGAAAGGAAGATTATTCCAGCAGGGGTAATTCTTACTTCTTCCTACTAGGCACATGCCATTTCTTAAAACAAGTTTTCTATTTACATTTTAAGTATTGTCCTCAGAAGACAAGTGAGTCAGGCAGCCACACTGTCTACTAAGACTGACTGAAAAAATGAAAAGAGAAAACTAGTCCAGCTGAAGCACAGCTGGACAACTTTTCTTGTTCTTATTATGTGATGCCCTTCAGGATATAAAGAAAGTCTGTGCTCCATTGTTCCAGTGACAGAATAAGGCCTGCTGAGACCCCACCACTTCATTACAATCATCTCATGATGGAGCAAACACAGAAGGCCACAGCTGGCCAGCTCTGGGAAAATCAGAAAAAGGGGTTTCTAACTTAAAATGGCTTGAATTCAGAATGTCTGTCCCCTGCTAGTCAAAGCACACAACATTATTTCTTGGTTGGGAAGGAAATGCCTGTCACCTAAGCTGCCAGTTACCCTACATCTGGTTTTAAAGGGCTACTGCCTCCGCAGTGGATGGTACGTCTGGAAAGAGAAGCTCTAGGGCTTGACTGTCCATTGGACATCATAGTGCAGTGCGGTACCTCTGGAGCAGCTCCCACCTGCCCCTGCCTGACAGTGCCAACAAGTCAGGCAAACACTTGAGCTGCAAACCACATTCTGCTTCAGTCGGTTGCTTGGGTTGTTTCCCTCATGCCTATCAGCATCACCTCTCTTATCTGGGGTAAGCACAAGGCATTTTGCTCCTCCGTGCACCCTGAGCCTGCCTGAAGAGCGAGGAAGCCCACATCTAGAGCAGAGGGGTAGCAGCTCCGAGAGCACCTCCCTATCCGTATCCCTAACAGGGCAAACCCACCGAAGGAGAGAGCCCTGCAGATCCCCCACAGGGGATGGGATGCACAAGAATAAAACTAGCCCCCAACATTCCTTGCATGACCTGACACATCTGCCTCTCTAGGGCCTGCCAGCAAACTGAGAAAACCCAGGATGCAAGGCTTGTGATGATGGAAAAATCAGCCCTTCAGTGGCACAGCCACTTAAAACTGAGCACCATCCCTCCCCTGTTGCCTCAACTCTTTCCTCACTGCTGCTTCTTCAGTAGCTTTGCTGGGAAATAAGAGAGCACTGGTCATGCTTTTGTCTTTAGCCATACACTGGCCTCTGCCCCAGGTGCTGTTGTGAGCCCTGTCCTGGTCCATGAAATCTCTCATTCCTCAGCTTACACATCTCCCTTTTGTTGTTTCTGCAGAAGCAATTCCTTCAGCAGGAATAGAATAAGGCCCAAAATAAAACCCCTAAAATATATAGGAAAAAAAAAAAGACAAACCCAAATCATGCAATTTTGGACTTTCCAAAATGAATGAAACATGGCAAACATTTTCAACTGTACCCAAAACTTATGAAGGAAATACATACATATCTACATTTCTTGAAAGAAATTGTTTGTTTTGAAAATACCACAGCATTTTATGTCACTGCCTCTTCAACACAACCCTTTGATTTGCTATTTTGAAGTGGCATTTTCCACTCAAAAGAGACCTGAAATAAAAGAAAGTGTGAGAAACAAGAGAGGTAACTAACCTCAAAACAAAATGTTACATTCAAAATGCAATTTGGGCTGGCCCAAAATAACACATTGGGGTTTTTTGTCATTTCCCCCAAGCAAAAACAAGTTAAAAACAAACAAAAAAAAAAAAAAAAAAAAAAAACCAAAACAAACAAACAAAAAAGGGAAAATTACCATTTCTTTTGCTGTGACACAATCTAGTTATTTTTCTCTCAGTTTTCCAGCTCAGCCCCTGAACTGAGGCAGCTATTATTTCCCCAGATCTTTCAGAGGTCTATATTGTCTGCTTTGTGCCTTCCTGACACACAGTGCATGGGCAGACATGGAGCAAGCAATAAACCTGTGTTCCTTTGGGCCAAACTGAGTCCTCAAGTACCTCATTTTTACTCCATCCTTAACTTCTACATAAGAAGTGAGTCAATATTATCCAGGCCACCTGACTTCAGAATTTCAAGAGCTTCTAAAATGCTCAATGCAGATACCGTCTTCGCGTGAGTGTGTGAAGCAGGCAGGGTAAGGGCAATCTGTTCATATTTAATCTTTCTACCTCTGTCACATTTACTGTGTGGCTTTGACAAGTTGATTTGCTTCCATGGCTCAGTTTACCTAACTCCAGAGCAGAAATGAGCTTTATCAGCACAGCAAGCTGCTGTGCCTACTCATGGGTGAGCTCTCCTGAAAACATCACATTAACCACTGCACTGGTGTGCAGCAAAGTTTCTTTCCCTCAACTTCACCATCTACAGAACTACAAAAGGATTTAATGGTCTAAATCTGCCTAACCATGTGTCTTTTTTGTGATGTTACTCTGCTTGCAAGGGCAGCCAAGCTTTGAGTTAAACAGCTTCTTCCCTCCCCGCCTTTCCCCTTTTCTTTTTTTTTTTTTTTTGTTTTGCATCTTCCTCCATGGGTTTCCGGCAGTTCCTTACAGCCTCACAACAGACAGCTGTGCTCACTGTACCTGTGTGTGTGTGTGTCTGACTTTCCCTCCCAGGAAATTTGTCTACAAGATAAGCACCAGCTTGCGGAAATCCTGTGTCACCGACCTTAGGGCAGCTTTTCATAGTGGGGATTCCAGTGACATTTTGTCCTTCTGAAAGTCTTGCTGACAGACACATCCATGTATTTTGCACCCCTTGAAAAAGTGAAGTAAAGATTTGGGTGCTTTACACCATCTCCACAAGCACTGGAAGCTTTACCACTGTTCTGTGGTTTGGCTGTGGCTAAGCTTACTTTCATTTTCACGTGGTGGAGGAGAGTGTGGTGTCTGGGTTTTGGCCAGGGAATCCTGGACTGAGGTTCTGCGTGATGTGCCCTTGTGATCATCACAAGAATGATCCATCTGGGTGGGATTGACAGGGGACTTATCCCCTGAGATCTAGGAGAGCAGGGGTATAAATGCACTGAAGTTACAAAGCTCTTAGTTGGGTGATGACTCTGAAGAGACAAAGGAGCAGTGAAGGGAGGATGAGCTGGGGAGGGTGGTGAGGTGGGTGAGGCACAAGTCTCCTGCATGGGAGACTCCAGTCTTCTTGACATGGAAGAAGATCAGATCACTGCAGATGAAGAAGGGCTTGCTGGAAGAAAAACCATATCCAGAAAAAAAAAATTGGGACAAAACAATATCCCAAAGATGCTTGTTAGGACTTCAGAATGGACCCGGGCCTTGGACATCTGGTTGTCCCGAGTTCGAAAGAAGTGAGGCGCAGAGTCCCTGTGGTTTTAGAGGAGTTCATGGGCACCTGTGGTTTTAGAGGAGTTCATGGGCACCTAAGAGCAAGCAGCCACATTTCAGTCTTTCCAAAGGAGCTACCTTAGTGCCTGGAATTGCAGCTTTCTCTTTAACATCACAGCAAAACTTCCCAAGACTGACTCTCAAATATTGATAACAAAGACACACAAATATGCATAAGAAGACAAAGCCGGGCTCTCCTTTTCCTGAAGCTGGCACTGCATATGAGACAAAGCTTTTCCAATTCCACTCCAATTGAACGGGTATACACATGCATTTCTTTTCCTAGTTTAGAAAAGCAAAAAGTATTTCTTTGGCTTTTGTTTCAAAAATCACTATGCTGTGACATTTTTCAGCAAAATGTTTCAATTAGGGTTTTATTGTTCTTTCTTTAATTTTTTCCCAAGTAAGATGGATTTAGTATCTTGTTCCACAGACTCAGCAAGAGAGTAAATCAGAATTTCTAGGAAACTGGGAAGTCTCAAGTGGAAATACCTGAGTACAAAGCAAAGATGTAAGATTAGGGACACGGAAGTAAAAACAACATTTCCTTTGGGAGGGGAAGCTCTTGTATTCATGGCTTCCAGTTTAAACAGAAATGTCTTCCCTCAGCAATTTTGCATTGCTGGCAACCTGGGAGAGGTAGCTCAACTAAAAGAGGGAAATCCCCAGGACTCCGTGACAACATTAAGGAATTCCAGAGACCCTCCAACAGGAAACAAAAGTCAAAAAATTAAAAGGAAAGAGGCCAACAACACCTTCCAGTTAAAAACTCTCTGTAAGCGATTGTTTTACAGACAAAAATGTCAAGGGAGACAGTGTCTTCTGGAATATTCCCACATTTCCTCTTCCTTGTGAGCTTGGCTAGGAAGTTTGTGTTGAGCCCAGTAACCCCACAGGAGGCTGAATAACATGTACTGCAATGTCTAGACACAAGAGCGCCTTGCACCTCCAAAGTTAGCCCAGGATACTCTCCAACTCCAGCACTCCAGGACAGGGATTGCCAATATCCAATACTGGAAAGAGATGGCAAAAAAATCTTTCCCCTGAACAGTTACAAGTGAAAGTGACGTAGAATAGAGGCAGGAAGGGAAGTCTCACTCACTGAAGTTTGGGGGTTCCCTCTGTATACCTTCAGCCTAATGAAGCTGATGGCTCTCTGAAGCACCGTTTGGCTCCTGGGAGCCATGGATGTGGAGAAGGAACTTGGCATTAAACCCATGAACCCCAAAAGGACATCTCTGGTTCTGCAGGGGTGCACAACCTGTGGCAAGGTTTCCGTAGCTGCAGGGAGCGAAGTTAAAGACCAGCTGCTGGTCTCACCATGGTATATACTTCCAAAATAAAGGTGCAGTGGTCTTACTCCTGGTGTATACCACCCTACCAGAGAGGAAAAAATTTTCTCCAGTAGCCTTAATTAGGAGAAAGGCATCTAGAGCTAATCAAATAATTCTTTATGCAAGGCATGACCAGCCCTTCTCAGCCTGCAAACCATTAAGCAAATTTTTCATGCCATGGGGAGCCACCAGGTCCTGATCCCTGAGCCTGAATAATGTGGAGGAGGAGCTGGAAGGCAGAAGGTGAGCGCTGCCCATCCCTGAGTTCTGCATCTCCCTGGGTCACGCTGGGTGTTGGACCACAGGGCTTCTTGCACAGGCTCACATCCACCAGGCAGTCAGCTACCCCCAATCCAGCACTGGGCTTAATTTTCACAGTCACACACATCGTCAAACATCTATAATTCAGTGGGAATGAGAGGCTTTATGATCTGACTTCCATGATTCAGAAGCTTACAATTTTGCGGGACGTGGGTGCACTTACCTCACGTGGGACATCTGAAAGGCCAAGGCTTGCTCATCTTCGAAATTACATGTAGTGTTTGGATATCTTTCATGTCGCAGGGCAATTTCCAGGATGAATGCATGTGCTGCACCCCTTTATGGTAAGTGTGTTTTAATTTAGGCCTCTGTGATGTAAGACCCTGAAAAGCGCATTTAAAATTGAAAAAGCAGCTGGTCCTCAACACTAAAGGTACAAATACGATACCACAAAACATCTTCTGAAGGGTGCGCCTTCTTCAAACACACCTTCATTAGAAAGATTAAAATTCAGAAGAGAGACGGCATATGTCTTACAGTCGTTATTAAAAAAACAAAACCAAAAAAAGTCAGTGGAAGCATTATAACTACGAATCTAAGTTTAGTTCTTTATCCAAGTTGCATGTTGGCACAAGTGCAAAGGAAAGGGTTCTTGTTTAGGCAGCAAGTATTTGTAGGTGAAAATACTACTTTAAAGGGTGAAAAATGTGTTTCATCTATAGAGAGTTATTTTTGAACTTGGAAATCAGGGCATAAAGGATTTTCCTAGGGCGGAAATGCACACTGGAGCACTTTTACTCAGGCCACACAAGGCAAATGGCTACAGCCATGTTCAGTTTGATGGGGCACCTTCACAGCAGCATTTCATTTTAATCCATGATGATATAAACTATAAGAAGAGAATTAGCAGTGTGCTATTTAGGCTTGAAGCATTTAACTTTGCTCCAAAATTCTTCTAAGTTTGGAGTAATTCTGGTATGTCTCACAAATATGGTAGAATTTATTTCTGTCCTTTCCAACAGTAAATTACAGAGGAATGGAGAGTCTCAGGTGATTTATGCACCACTCACAGCCAAGCAACTAGACACACACAAACTAGCACAGGGAATTAAACTCGAGTGGGTGTTGTTTTCCTGTCTTAAATTACTCCCAAATGCTCCTTCTGCTGTAATGGAAGAACAACACTCTCCTCCATCCCTACAAATGACTGTGAAGGATACAAATGAAAATTAGCATACAAGATCAGACATGATTACACTAACTAAATCAAAATACTGTAACTAAATCAAAAGTCACAATATATAATTTATTATATTTTTAAAAATTTTTTTTCAAGATCTCATGTTTCTCAGCGATTATCTCCACCCCAATACTTGAAAAATCAATATAAGAAAATACTGTATAATGAAGTGCCATTGTTAAAAGGTCAAAGCCCCTTTTGGGGTAGTTGTGTGCAGCAAAGTTACTGCAGAGCTTCCACAGCTTCCTGCAATAGGAGACATTATGATCAAAGAAAGCTCTGGCTGTGATTTTGGTGACAGTGGCATGAAGTCCTTACCACTGCTTGCATTTTTTAGAAAGCGCAGGGCAACAGGCTCTGGTGACCTTTCTCAAAAGGTGCCTTGCTCATCCTGTTACTAGGGTAGGTCCATCTGCAGAGAGGACAGAATTGACCTTGCCACAGGAAGGTGGAAATCACCTCTGCTTTCCGCCCACTCAGGATTTTAAAGAAGACAGCCATCCCTGTTTCTTTCAAGAAAACAAAGACTTGTCCCACTTTACCTGCAAGTCAGAGAGAGGCCAAAATTCACACTGCCATCTCACAAGACTTTAATCAAGTCTTGTGGGAGAGCTTTCACGTTTGTTACTTTCTTTGACTGAAAAATGTCAAAGAGAAGACTCAAATCTCTTTAGAGCTGAGCAGGAACCAATTTATAGGAAGTGTTTCAATGTCACACCTATCCAGAGCATTTTATGCGGTAACAAATTAAATACTGGTAGTGTGGCAATGTCTTTGGCATGAGGAGAAGCAGTTATGTGCAAGGTATTGCATCCAGACCGTGTGGTTATAGAGCAGTTCTTTCGTCCCTTGATGAGTTTTGGACTACAACTCCCATTTGTACAGAAGGAACAGATCAAGTGGGAGAGAAGAAACAGAAACACAAAAACTAAAGGAAGAGCCCAGACTCTGTGATATGTTTGATGAAGATAAAACCAATTGCATTAAAAAAATACCATCATTCACCAAAACATCATCTTCATAAGCTCTCTAGCTCCCTGTTAGGGTTTTTTTTAAATGGTGGTAAAATGCAGAGATTCGTGTCCACACTGAACACATGTGACCCTGAAGACATGCATGGTTCCAGTATACCTGTGTGTTCTCCACCGCATGAAATCAGGAGGCAGCAATTTACCATGTCACTGAAGGTCCATAATGGCTATTTAAAATAAAATATCTCTTCTGGATCGTCTGATCCTGCTGCCACTGCCTTCAGTGGGGCTGAATTAGGCAGTTATCATCAGTGCCATGTAACTCCTCCCTTTCAAACCATCCCTCCAGCCATACTTTGTAAAGCTGCAGTCAAATAATTATCATGTGTAAAAGTACGTGCAGGAGGGGATGAAATTCTCTTCCTAAACATAGCTTACAGCACATCCATTTAAGTGTAAATGCTGGGGTTTCTAGACTTGAAGAGAAAAACAGAATCAAAGGCAAATGTTTACCTGCCATGGATATGGAGGTTTCCTTCATAGTCTCTTCAACTTAAGTCAAGTACTCCTGGTTAGGAAAGTGAAGCTTATTTTTCAGAATGTCGTCCATTTGCTGTTTTCTAAATAATTATTCTTGGTCACACTAAACCTTAAATTAACCCCCACTCCTACCCGCTTGCAATTTTAGCACGATGGCATTAACTGCAGAAGGAACAAAAAAAGTCCTTCAGCTGCCACTTCAGCACGCCCCATATCTTGGATTGTTTTTACTTTCAGCTTTTAAGGTCAGAATGTGCATCCAGCAATAACCAGCCCTTTTTTTTTTTCCTGTAAGAGATTGGAGAGTCTACTGTCCAAAACCAGGGAGTTCTGTGAGCAGGATCAAGCTTGTGCTTTTGGTCTTGTAGGTGTGAAGCTCTCATAACCAGGGCTTGCATTTTGGGGCTTTGTTAAGCCTGGCAGCAAACACTGCTGGGGATGCAGCTGGCAGTGAGCTTCTGGAAGGCCTTGCACCCAGTACCTGCAAATAGCAGCTTCTGTTAACAACTACACACAGAGCAGAGCTGTGAGCCTTCATTCCCTTCTAGATGGAGCTGGAATCCATACTGGAGTACATGTACAGTCCCCAAAGGTTTTTGTGTGGAGTGACTAATTACTTTTCTCCTTAGAACTGGGCAGGGAAGCATAATATGTGTGTGATTACCAGAACATGAAAGGAGCACAGGATTATTTTCCATGAGAATCCTTGGGAACATCTTGGAGGGTGGCTGTCTAAAGAGGTGTTCTCTGCAGGACCATTAAACTCTCCTCCCAGCTTCTTCATCATGTGCTGCGACTTATCCCAAAGCTATTCAGTGGCATGGGGTTAACCATGAGCCTTCTTTAGCTCTAACTCTCCACCTCTGAGTCCTTCCAGGACACTTATAAGCCATGTGCTATATTTGCCTAGCTGGAGTTGTTATGAGGATGTTGACACAAGGGAAAATATCTGCCTAGAGAAGAGGGTGGACTGGCACCCTCTGAAATTAAATATGGCCAAGCATCTGCAAAGGACTGAGTGGGTCAGTGTCACTGAGCAGCCCTGAAGCCAAGGGCTGGGTAAATGAGGATACAGGCAGGGTACATACAACTCATTTCCGCTGTGTACCATACACCATTAAACATCTGACCCAGCCACGTCAGCATTTCCATATTTCAAAAGCTTAATTTAACTCCAGAAGCCTTTCCTGATTGATACCTGTGTGGGGGTTTCTCCCACAGCCAGGTCTAGACTGGGTAAACCTGCAATTATAACCGCTCAGACACTGAATAGGACCCTGTACTCACAGCAAGACACCGGGTGAGAAAAGGAGGTCAAGCCACAAAAACTGGTTTTGCCAAAGTAGTCAGTCAACTGTTCATCATGTCACCTGCTGAGGCTGATCAAAGAGCTTTGCAATAAAGGGGACGTGGGTGTTCAGAGGGGATAGTCTCACAATAGCTTTGAGAGAAAGGGAGGAACACCCAAGTGAAGTTTGGCTATCAGAAGGCAACTTTCTGAAATACACTTAAAGGTTCAAACCTAATTCAAATAACCCCCAAGGAGGGGAGGAAAAGGTGTGCACAAATCCAGTGTTTTTCCAAGATCCATCCACTTTTGTGCTCCCTGAAGTAAAACCAGATTATTTGGCATCTGTTTGTTCAGTTCCCATGGGGCCCTGGAAACAGCTGTAACAAAAATGCAGAAACCTCTCAAGGGTGGAAAGGCATCTCGAGAGAAGAGCAGCCCTTCCCTCATGCCAAAAGTAGCCTTGCTTTAGGACTAATCCTGAGGTTGCAGTGACACTTGCAGAGTTCCTGCACACTTATTTTTCAATTTGATGGGCCAGGGCATGCTGAGTTGGGAACGTGCAGGAGCAAAGCACTGCTGCAGAACTGGCAGCAGTAAGTGAAAGTTTTGTAGCAGTTTTTCCTTCCAAGCATTCAGCACAAAAAGGTACGCAAAAAGTTCAAGAAGCAGCTGTGCACCCATCTCTTGATGAGTCCGTGCCAGGGACTTGACTCTAGTGGGACTCCCAAAACAGTCATCCTGCACCATTACATGTGAAGGAATCACCCCCATCAACACTGCTGTCTCACTAAACCCGCTAATGCCACCCTCTCACCAGGGTGGAATTTGGGGGTGGGAAGGCTGAAGTGTTGAACTCAAGATTAGAGCATTTTCCTGCTATCTGCACCACAAAGACAATGTGTCATGTGCTTGTGAGACTACAATTTAGGTTTGTTATCATCCCTTTATATCAAAAGGAAGTTATGCACAGAAAGGAAACACCAAACCACCATATCAGGGGGGCTATAAATCACTTACTGCTGAATGTTAAGAGGGCAACAGAGTGCCCAGTAGGAAAGCAAGGGTTTTAAAAATACTGCCTTTCTTCGCCATCTCCCCATTTCAATAAACATTGTTTTTTATTTTGGGAGAGGATGAAGGAGAGCACAAGGTTTGATGAACACAGCTACAAATGACACCAGATTTGTCCCATAGGCATGACTCATGCCTGACTGTGTGCACTGGTCAATGCCTTCCCAGCCATCAGCACATTCATTGCTGTTGCCCAAGTCGATCCTATGATGTCCAGAAAAGCCATACAGAAAACAGTGCACAGATCGCCTCAATGTTGCCATTTTCTGTCCTAGTAAAATACAGGTTTACAAAAACCAAAAAATGGAGAAGTGGGATAGTCAGCCTATCTGGCAGCAAGGGTCCTTTCTGCTTGCCTGCTCTGGTCTTACCAGCCTCCAAAAGGACATCCTGGGAAGACTGCAAGGAGCTCTCCATATCCTCTTCCCCTGGCAGGTGCCCAAAAGCATCCCAACAATTCTCCAAACCACATGCTGAAATCCCAGTCCTGCTGAAAAAAAACTTAGTATTTCCAAACTCTGTGACCTCCCAAAAAGTGTCAGCCCTGAAAGAGTTTAGTCTCACTGCAAATGTTGCAGATTGTTTCTGTAGCTCTTAAATTCTGAGCAATTATGATGGGGCAAAACACGGATGTAATCACTGCTTTTAAAATATGATTGCTGCTCAAAAGAATTATTGGGGAGGGGGCTAATTGTCTGGAGGATGGCATGATTCAGGACTGCTGACTTCCACTCCTCACTCATTCAAAGTCACCAAGTGAGTCAGTGGAAAAATCATTGAATTCAGCACAGTCAACAGGGTACCAACATTCATATTTAGGTTCCTAAATCAACAGTGTGGAAGATTTCAGTTCAAAGGCTGAAAGGTTTTACAAGTGAGAGTAAGTGCAGGCAGGAGGCTACATTGCAAGCCTGCAGTAAATGCCATCCTAAACTTTGATGCTTCAAATTCCAGTGGTTCTCACCCTAAAATAAGTGCTAGCTAAAGGTATAACAGCACTCAGGGAGGTTTATTCCAATCCAAGCAGAAGCAAGGTTCTCTGCAACAGCTAAAGTATTACTCTGCAAAATAAATGTTTCTTTTGAACATAAAACACAGGACAGTCATAGCAGGCGAATCGTTAGTATGCAGGAGCTGCTGCCTTGAAGCTCTGCCACCAAAGGCTAATTAATTCTAGGTACCGTAATGATCGCATCACAGGGAAGCGCTATTCTGTGTCTGAGCAGAAGCTCTGTATACAAACAACACAGCGCACAAACAGAAATCACACCTCTGAGAGAGAGCCTTTTCATTCAGAAAAGTCAGTCAGCTCAAACACGCTACTTTCAAGAATCAGCACAGTAACCTGAATATTAGAAAAATAAAATTCAGTACTTCGGTGAAAGTAATGGTAAGAGGGTTGTGCAGTGAGTGAGAGAAATCATTAAGAGAAAAAATCCCTTAGCAGCTTGCAAATTGGCAGGACAGTGAAAGCAGAGATCAAATAAGAGATCTTGCAAATCCACAGGAAATGACTCAAGAAGCTAGATCAAGTAAAACTTCAGCTTCCAAGCCTCAGACACATTTGCTTCTCACCATCGGGTAAATATGCGCATACACAACATAAGCACATAAAAATACATCCAGATCACACAGACAAGCTCTCAAGTATTAATCAGACAGTGATTAATACTCAGTCCTCCTCAGAGGTATAACCATTATAATGGCCTTTTAATTACATGATTGTGCCCTGGGTTTTTCACATGGCTATAACTCTTCCCCATATTCTGCTTCTGTAGTAACCAACTGCTAAATGCCATGCTCCCCACTTCAGGCGCATCAATGTTCCTGCTAATCACAGAAATTTTTGGCACGAAAGATTTTGAGGGTGTTAGAGGTCTGTGCAATCTCAGCATCCTTTGGGGTTAAAAAAAAGACATAGGATGGGTGGAAATGTGTCAAATCATTATATCTGGTCTTTTATTGTACAGCAGCTGAAGACGTTCCTGCCATTTCCTTGCCCCAACTGCTTACTCCTGCCCTGACACTTCCCTTTGCTGCCAGCTCAGCCTTGCCAAGATATTTATCATGCCATTCTGCAAGCTGGATCCTTGAAAAACTTTCCAAAAGAAAGAGGTATTGGGGGGTATTATTAGCTGGGACCGTTTAGCAGATCCAGCAGTGTCACTCCTCAGCGGGGGATGCATTAGCACAGCCGAGGGGGTGACAAACTGTACTTTGCAAAGGAATGGGTGCGAAGGGGGTGGGGGGATAGGCAGCATTGCCACTCAAAAGAGCATCCACAGTCTGCCAAAGGGAGGGCAGCAGGCTTGCACTCTCACACATTATCTGGTGTTATGGCCAAACCTCTAGCAGTGACAGGAGTGTTACTATAATATTGTGCCACAAAGCTACAGATTCTGGTACCACCTCCAAAGGACATGCTGCTTCTCCCTGGGGGGAAGACCTCGAAGCTTTCATCAGCTCTTGCCTCCATCTCATTACTAGCAGTCCACAGATTTCTCTCCAAGTTTCCAATTCGGTTCCTGAAAAGAAAATTTACAGCACTTAGAAACTGAAACCCAGCGGAGCAGAAACACAATTTCCACACCAAAATCTGAAGGCCCCTTCAAGACTAAATCCCATAGAGCAAACTTGAAAGCTAAATCAGTATGTGACTCCCTTAGGAACTGTAGCCATATCGAGACTGAATATCCCTAAGCAGTGAGAGCAGGGATGGCACATCTCCCTACCTGCAGCGGGAGAGGGATGCTGTAGTGGAGGGGCCTGCAAAAGCTGGAGGGCAAAGTGATATGCTTAGATGGTACAGACACATTTGTTCTCCCAGGACTGCCCAATCACAGAGGATCTGATGGAGGAAACAAAACCAAAACTCATGGCTGGTTACTCAACTTCATGGGCCAAACTATCTTTTCAGTAGTCGGCTCCTGTTATCCCTTTCCTCTGGACCAAGCAAGTCCTGAGGGCAGATGTCATAGTGTAGCTATGAACGCAACACAAGTTATGGCACTGTTCATTGCAGCAAAAAACTTTTGAACCAACCAACAAGAAAAGCTGTACGATACTACCAGCATGCCAGCATGCACTCCAGAGCAATTCTGAATGTGGCTGTAAGGGGCGATTTGAGCTCTCGTAGAGGGCAAGGTGGGGTGGGAAGAACACAAGGGTGGTGAGAAAACAGCACTCGAACCTCAGGATGTGCTGCCGTGGTAGCAACATTTGCTGGGCTTCCCTGGGCTTCTTCTACTAACCAGCTGCCAGACCACTCACTGGGCACATGGCATCACAGTACAGAAATGCTTCCTATGGGTCTCATCAGCCACGACGAGAAGCTGCAGCAAGCCAGGCTGCCCTGGGCCGAATCAAACAAAGCTGAGCCAGGCTGGGCTGAACCCAGACAGGCTGGGAGAAGTCACGTCGAGGTGAGCCAAGATGTCCAGAGAAAGGCAACAAAGTTGGTGAAGGGTCTGGAGCACAAGTCTCATGAGGAGTGGCTGAGGGAACTAGAGTTGTTTAGCTTGAGAAAAGGAGTCTCAGGGGAGACCTTATCACTGTCTATAACTACCTGAAAGGAACATGTGGCCAGGCTGGCGTTGGCATCTTCTCCAAGTCAACCAGTGACAGGACAAGAGGACACACTGTTAGGCTGTGCCAGGAGAGGTTTAGGTTGGACATTAGGTGGAATTGCTTCACAGAATGGGTCATTAGACACTGGAATGGATTGCCCAGGGAGGTGGTGGAGTCACTGTCCCTGGAGGTGTTTAAGGAACGACTGGACGTGGCACTCAGTGCCATGAGCTGACTGACACCGTGGTGTTCAGTCATAGGTCGGACTCGATGATCTCAGAGGTCTTTTCCAACCTAATCGATTCTGTGATTTTTAGCGCGGCCTTGAAGGGCTGAGCCAGGTCTTGCTGGGTCCGGCTGCGCACGGGTGAGCGGGACCGGGTGAGGCTGAACCCGGCGAGACGAGCCGGGCCGAGCCGCGCCGGGCCGAGCCGTACGGCACAAGCCGCAGCTGGGCGGGCCCCGCCGCTCCGGCCCGGCCGAGAGCAGCGCTGGGCGGGGCGCGGGGGCTGCGGCGCGGGG
>VWPU01012912.1:0-25787 GCA_013398955.1 Callaeas wilsoni | reverse complement strand
TCTCCCTGAGTGAACAGAAAAAGGTCTCGGGTGACAAACTGACCAAAGTCCCATGCCGTGTCTCCCTGCACTGTCAGTGGGAAAGAGGGGGGAACTGGTGGGGGGGGAAGATTTTAAAGGCTTCTTTTACGTCTCATTATCCTGCTCTTACTCTGTTAATAATAAATTTACTTTATACCTTTAAATGAACCTATTTTGCCCTTAGACTGTTTTTCTCCCAGTCCTCATCTCAACTCATGAGCCCTTCATTAATTTTTCTTCCCCTCTCCTCTGCCCAACTACAACAAAGGAAGGTGAGTGAATGACTTTTGTGGGTGTCTGTCATTCGGCCAGGATCAAACCACAACACCCCTCATCAGGGAAAGGTGGGACGATCTCACAAAATCCTTCTCATCTCTGACTCCAAGGATCCCGAATGGGGGAAATCTCCTGCTACACCTCAGCTGAGAGGAAAATTTGAAAGATTTCTCACTCCCCTTGAATCATAGAATCATTAAAGCTGGAGAAGACCTCCAGCATCATCGAGCCCAACCAAGACCATCCCAGAAGTCAGAGTTATGGACAGACTGAAGGGAAAAGCTGTATTTGTCCATTGCGGAAGCATGGTCCCACCACAGGGGTTTTCCCCATTCAAATCTCTGTCCTTTCATGCTACACCTCAAAGTCCCACACCCATAGTCCTCACCAAGCCTTCCACATGGCAGAAGAAATGGAACCTGATCCATCTTCTGCTCTTATCCAGGTGGAGATGATAACACAGGGAGCGCCAGAAGCAGCCCCGCGGCAGAGGCACCACTGTCACCCCAGCTCAGTCTGTGACCCCAGCAGAGCAGCAGCTGAAGGAGGCTGCGAGGACTGACCCATCTAGGAACCATCCCATACCTTAAAATGAAAACTTGCCCAGCCCTGCCCTCCACACCTTCACACTCACCTGCTCCACAGGCCTGCATTTCCAGCTGTCCCTGTCCCTGAGGGTGTCACCCCAGCTGAACCAGGACCCCAGCACAGCCCCAGCAGCACATGGGGATGCCCCAGGGGAAGAGCTGTCCAGAAGACTCTGCAAACTCCAAAAGTACTGTTTGGGAATCACTCCAAAAAGCAGAAGGGGCCCGTGGAAAGTTTTTGAGAGTAAAAATTTGGAAAAAAGCAAAAACCTTAAAACCAGGCAGTTTCCCAAAGGAATTCCAGACGGTATTCTTCAAAAGCTGCCTCTCATGCAAGGGAGACTCAGATCTAAGATCTCACATATTTTAAAATGTTTCTCTCCAGCACAGCTGTCCTGGTGAGCCTGCATGATGAGTCCCACCCCAGACCCAAGACACACCATGATTATGAGGATTTTTTAATCATTGTCATTAATTTGTTAAAACCATTATGACACATTCTGGTTCCTAGCCAGTGCTTTTCTAATGAAGGATGTTTTGGCAGGAAGTTCTTGACGGGCTTATGCACCTTGGGAATCCCAAGCACTAAGAAAGCCATTAAAATGGATGTGAGCAGTCATGGGGACACTTGGCACTTGTCACAACTTTTACAGGATGGCCCAGTGCACCCCACGTCCCTGGGTATCCCATGAGCACCAGGCTGTGCTGGCAGACCCCCAACTCTCCTGTTTGCAGAGCGCTCCCTGCCAAGTCATAGCTGTCTGTGCCCCCCAGGACTGGCCCCCAGGAGGATTGAGCTGGATGGATGTGTGGGATGAGCCACCTGATGGCAGAAGACACTGGTTTGGAGCAGAAAAGCGGAATCCTGCACTACTAACCTGCATCAGGAGTAACAGGTATTGTTTGCAGACCAAGGAAACTTAGTGAGTATTTAGCAGTGAGACCTCCCCGTGCCTTGCAAGTGGTCCCAGCCCGCATGGGACTCCTCTGCAGGGCACACAACCTCATCGAGCCCCTCATTTCTTTTCACTGCTTTTCCCAGGCTTTGTGGAGCTGCAAGCTCTCTGCCAGCCTTGCTCTTCATCCCTGCACCCCATCTCCAAAGCTCTGCTCCCCAAAGCCTCCACCCTTGTCTACCTGAAGTAGCTGGCGCAGTCAAAAATTCCGTTCTTGTTGGTGCCCCAGCCAGGACTTGGGATAGGCAGTGTAGACACAAACCAGCAAATAGGCACAGCAGGCACCATCCATAACTGGAGGGTTTGCTTCACTCTCAAGAGTTAAGGAAGGAAAATTTATCTCCTGCATTTTGAAGTGGGGGTTTCAGTCAGTGCTAAGCAAGTTTCAGTGAGAACCTCTCAAGAGAAATCAATCTCTGCCCCTTTCTACGAGCCAGATGGGTCACAAACCGATTTTATCTGAGCCCTCCCACCTCCCACATCTCTTGAGTCATCTCCCCACTACCCCCCTTCTCATCCCTACCACGCCAGCATCACGAGTGGTCTCCTCCTGACTCGCTCCCTGTCCCTCCTCAGCTCCTGCAGTGACCCAGCTCCCATTCCTTTCCCTCCTTCTCTCCTCACTGTCCTTCCCAGGGCTGCTGGCAACTGCTCATGGTCCCCCCAGGGCTCTGCACTGGGACCTGCTCCCTTTGCTCTCTCCCAGCCATTTGTCCAGGACATTTCCCACATCCAGGCAATCCTCGCTGGCACTGTCTTGGCGATGAGCCCCCTCGTGCCAGGGCTGTCCCCAGGGTGTGTGTGGAGGTTCCAGGGAGCAGGGCAGGCAGCCCTGTCCATGTCCCCTCCTGGAACAGGACAAACCCTGGACAAACACATGGTGCATGGTGTAGGATGCATGTCTGCTGGGATACCCCTCAGCCCTCCTGCCACAGCCTAAAAAGGCTTTGCTGGGGCTTGCCCTGAGGACAGGACACATTCCAAAGGCCTCATTTGGGACATGGCTGTCCAGAGGTGTCCCTGCACCCCTCTGTTTGCCCTGTTTCCCTGGAGCAGGTGGACATACAGCTCTCTGAGGATGCTGTGCCAATTTTCTTTGCAACCCAAAGCAGGACAATGTCCTGGACTGCAGCTAGGATTGAAGGAAGCTTTGAAGAAACCCCAAACACTGCAGGAGTTAAACTCTGCAATCAGCTTCGCTCCCTAAGACTTCTCTAAGAGCAGTTAAACTCACTCTAACAAAGCTGTTGGGGATCCAGGTGCTTTTAAAGACCATTTCAAGCTCGTGTTTGTCTGGTTTACTGCAGACTCAGTGTAGGGGTTTGAGGAGTTCTTCTTTTGTTTTGCTGGGTTTTTCTCTTTCTTGAGGAATTTTCCCCATAGGTGTGGCTGATGGACCATAATGACTGAACACATCACAGACAAAGGGGGTTATCAGCTCAGGGGAGAAGGCCGGTGGCCTCTCTCTCGTTACCTGGGAGTGCCCAGGTGGGGGGGAAATACCGCGAGACAGGAGACTGGAGACGGCAGGGAGGGGGGACAGCTCTGTCTCTCGGGCTCGGGACTCTCTCTCTGGACTGGGGAAGAGGAAAGAGGCGGCCGAGGCTGTTTGGAGAGGAGTTTTTCGGCTGTCGTCGGAGACCAGCCTGGTCCTGCTTCTTTTGCCGCGGGTGAGCCCCTGCTCGTAAGAGCAGCCCTTCAGACTGAGACCTTATTAACACCCCCCTCACTAAGGGAAGGACTTTCTTACCATCTGCCTGGGTGCCCGATCCCTCCTCTGCCTTCCTCCCTTGAAGCCCGGCCCCTGCCGCTTCTTTCGGGGCTGCTCCCAGCCTTCGCTGCTCTGTAGCCCCGCACCTCCTGCCTGCTGAGACCTCCCGGGGATTTTCCCACTGCAGCTCCAGACCTTGATACATCTCCTCCACCATCCCAGGACTTCTGCCCGTCTCTGCCGTCCCAGCTTGCCGCCGGAGCGCCCCTGCCAGCTGTGACCGGCACGGCGCCAAAGGGGAAGGTGCCAGACGGCCGTGATTGAGTTCCTGGTTCTGTTTATTGTTAATGCCAAAGTTGTTGGTTTTGCCTTATTAGATATACTAGTGAAGAACTGCTATTCCTATTCTCATATCTTTGCCTGAGAGCCCCTTAATTTCAAAATTATAACAATTCGGAGGGAAGGAGGTCCACATTTTTTCCATTCCAAGGAAGGCGTCTGCCTCCTTTAGCAGACACCTGTCTCTCAAACCGAGACACTCAGCCTGGCCACCACGGCAAGAGAGGAGGGGAATTCTTCAGCACTTGGTGGCCAGAAGGACAAAAAAGCCTCTGCCCATTCTGTACTTTGTGGAGGCAGAGCATGAAAGGAAGCACCACCACCCTGCAGCTCTGCAGGGAATTTACCAACACTTCAAGTTTTTAAAGCTCATTTCAACCCATTTCCTTGATTATTTTAATCCAGTAATTGTTTTATTCCTAAATACCACTCACACCTCTGAAGGCTCTCCAAGTCATTCCCTGCCATGCACACATTCCTGAGGTCCCTGAGCCAAGCCTGGCCTCGCAGTGCTCCCTGTTGGTGTCCTGGACCAAAAGCAAAGTCCTGGAGAGGTCTGGCAGCATCTCTGATGCTCAGTGGTCCCTCAGCAGCACAAAGTCACGGTTTAGGCAGCTCCCAGAGGTGAACAACAGGACCCTGTACTAAAATACAGGGTATGGGAGAGCAACTCCCTTGAGGTTCTGCCCCAGCTCGGGTAGGACTGAATGCTGCTGCCATGTGCCCAAGGAACACCCCCAGAGCAGCACTGATTCACCCAGCCCTCCTCTGCTGTGCTCACGGCCTGCCTTGGATTCCAACCCGTGAGGAGCGCGGGGGTGGGCTGGGCCCACACTGCACATGGAGATGATGCACAGCCGTGTCCAACTGTGCGTTTTATTTGGTTGTTGTTTTCTAAGGTCTCAGAATGCTGTAGTTCCTGGGCAATCCCATGGGAGTGGCAGCTCCCCTTGGCAGGTTCTGTCCCGGGGGCAGGCAGGGCTGAGGGAGCTGTGCTCCCACAGGCACAGCCGGCATGGGGAGTGGGCTGTGACAGCAGGCACATGTGTCATCTTGTCACCGTGCCAGGAGCGTGGGGCTCCAAGGAGGCTCTGCTGTGGGTGAGTTTCACCTGATGGTGCCACCTCACTGCCTTGCAAAATTCCTGCTGTCTCCTTCACCCACCAGCAATGCTCTTGGCATCGTCAGTCCTTCAGTTGTACAATGTTCAGAAAGAGGAAGAACAGCCACAGAACACAAAAAGAGGGATGTAACCACAGAACCCCACTATTCACAAATCCAGGGATCTGTGGCTGCAGCCGCACTAAAGCAGGGACCACACCAGGGTGCGCGAGCTCTGCACACCTGGGCACCCAGCCTGCAGTCCCACCTGCAGGAGCATCACTTGTGGAGTCGGGTACCACAGGGACCCTCGACAAACCCACAAGAGAGTGCAAGTCTGCCAAGGTGTGCAGACTGTGGAGGGGAAGCTCCTGACCTCTTCCTGGGAAGCTCCCTGGGAAAGGTTCCCTCAGCATCGTGTAAGTGAATGGCCCAAGGGCCAGGGGTGTTCTCAGGGTCTTGGGGGCTCTCTGCAGCAAATGGTTAATTCTGAATAACTTCCTACACTTGTGGAGATGGTTTCCATCCCTTATTTAGTACTCCCTGCCTGAAGCAGACATCTGACAGCTGCAGCTGGCCACTTCCAAAACAAGATCCTGGCAATTTGGGGTAAAGAGGGAAAGCCTGAAAAGCCAATTTTTGCTCCCATTTCTTATCTTGAGGATCAGTGCTTAGGCTGTCCTAGCTTCCCACACCCATTTTGTCCAGCTTCTTTTTGGGCTATAGGTCCTAAATTCTCCACCTTGACTGTCCAACTTCATGAGAAAGAGCATGGCTGGGAATACCAGTGCAGAGTCCAAGCAGCAGGAGTGCATCCCTGTTCTAGCTCATTAAGGGAGTGTCTTGCGGTGATTCTATGACAATACTGTGTTCCCCATCGCCTGCTTGATCTCTAGTGTACCTTTAAATTGCAAAGGGGAGAGAGAAGCCGAGAGAACTCTTCAAAGAGGCCAGCTTGACCTTGCATCTAGAATGTTTGCATTTTTTTCTCTCCTGATCTGACAACTTCTGTTGGTTAGAAGAGTTTTGCTCTCCAGCTTCTTCCGCTTTCAGCGGAGAAGGGACTGTGATCTGCCTCAGCACCTTCTGTTCCTTTTTGGACTGTTTTTGGCTTGCTTTTCATCCGAGACCAGCTCCCATCTCCAGACCTGCTCGGCGGGACCCTCCAAGGGGGATCGTCGGACCCTGCCTGGCCGGCCCGGCCCAGCCCAGCTCAGGACTGCAGGTTTTACCTACAGAAAGAACTCTAAAATCCATAGTCCTCTTTTAGGGGACAGGGGAGGGGGTTTCAATATTCTCTTTTGCCCCGTGACAGTGGGGAACTCTGTTTGTTAAATAAATTTTTTTTTCACTTTCACTCGAGAAATTATTTTCCTGAACCCGTGGGGGAGGTGCTGCCGGGGCCTGCTTGCCTGGCAGGCAGGAGAGAGAGAGAGACACCCCTTTTGGGTTGTTTCCCCTGGATTTGTGTCCAAACTGGCACAGGGAGCAGTGCTGCTCTGGACTGATGTCCAGCATCTCACACACGTTGATGTTTTCCATGTGGTTCCTGGATTCATATCTTCAGAAACAGGGTGTTACAAGTGGTCATTATCAGCTTGTTTTAAAGCATGCCAAGATACCAAGGAGTTTGGGAACAATCCTCTGCTGACATCAGTCTCTTCTGCCACATTTCAAGTGAAAGGATGATAAGAAATGGCCTTAAGTCAAACCAAGGGAGGTTCAGATTTGAGATGGGGAATTGGAATAAGTCACTCAGGGAGGTGGTGGAGTCACCATCTTTGGAAGTGTTCAAGAGATGTCTGAATGTGGCTCCTGGGAACATGGTTTGGGAGTGATTATGGTAGTTCTGAGTTGATGCTTGAACTTAGTGATCTTGACATTCTCTTCCAATCCTGGTGTTCCTGTGATTCCGTGACATCCTAAAAGCTGAGTGGGGAGCACACACCACCAACACTGGACATCGTTTTGCTGGGAGCTTTGAGAGCTGTCCTGTGGGGCTGCAGTGCCACCTCTGCAGTGCTGCCATCCCAAAGGGCAGGTTCAGCCTGGTCAGGGTTCAGCCTGGTCATGGTCCAGCTCTGATCTGTCACTGCAGCCTCCACGTGACACCAACAGCCAGGATATTACACTTGGCCCACGACCATGCCTGGTCCCTCAGGAGGATGCTCTGCCACATGCTGCCCTGTGAAACAGTGGTGACCATGGTGTGCTGGTTCTGAAGCCCTTCCTGTGCTGTTTCCATTCTCTATTAGCAGCATTTAACTAATTCCAGCATTATCAAAGCAGTCTGTCAGCAAGCAAGGCCAATACATCTCCTCTTCTGGGCAAACAGCCTGGCCAAACATTTGTTAGTATTGTTTTATTCTTCCTTTGAATTTTTCAAGGGTTTGGAAAGCTCCATATTTCTTTTCCCTCTGCCTGTAGCTGGCCTGCAAGATCCCTCAGCAGCCTCCCTGAGCCCAAATGGGTGCAGGACCTGGAGACAGCAGCAACATTCCAGCTCCTAAAGAGGGCTCATGGGAAGGCTCCAGAGGGACTTTAATGAAGCCATGTAGAGACTGGATAAGGGGAGAATGGCTTTAAGCTGAAGGAGGGTAGATTTGGATTGGATATTGGGAAGAAATTCTTCCCTGGGAGGGTGGGCAGGCCCTGGCACAGGGTGCTCAGAGAAGCTGTGGCTGCCCCTGGATCCCTGGAAGTGTCCAAGGCCAGGCTGGATGGGGCTTGGAGCAGCCTGGGATAGTGGAACATGTCCCTGCCCATGGCATGGGGAGGAATGGGATGGGCTTTAAGGTCCGTTCCAACCCAAACCATCCTGGGATTCTGTCATTCCAAGATCCCAGCCCTGCCTCTGCCGTGCAATGCAGCACTTCCTGCATGAACTGCACAAAACCAAGGGACTATTCTTCTCCCAAGCCCCAGAGGTGAATTATTCTCACTTGATGCAGACATCTGTTGCCAAAGCCAGAGGCTGAGCTCTCTGCTCAGGCTCCTGGGCCAGTCGGTGCTTCCTAAAGAAGCTGGGTTTGCTCCCAGGCCCAGGTCCCTGCCTTGGCTTACATGGCACCTGGACACCTGCTCAGGTGAAGATGTCTCAATGGCCAGAGCTACATTTGAAGAACTAATCCCACCCAATGCTTTGGTTATGATTCAAGGGCTCAGGTACCTTCCTGAAAGACACCCAGACTCGCTGGAGATCTGAGCACCAAGACCTTGTTGCCCCCTTGACTGAACTTCTATTACACCCCTGGGAGAGCTGCTGTTCCCAGACTGGTGTCCAGCACCCTGTCAAGTGCTCTGGAAGGACCTGACTAGCCCACAGCCTTGCACACACATTCACATGTCTATTTTACAATCAAGAACTTGCCAGTGTTTCAGCTCTCTGAGCAGCTCCTGGACCCTGCTGGGGAGGGAGAAACCCTGCAGCCCATGTATGAAATCTTTCACTTACTGCTTGGGAAGAAACACAAACATCACCCTTTGTTTCCTTTAACCTAATTAAACGAATTTCAAAGGTGCTGCTGCCTTCTCAGCAGGCTCCATCTTTTTATCTGCAGCTGTGAAGGCAAGTTTTGCTTCTCCTCTGATGAGCATATGAGCTCATCACTTAACCCCAATCTCTTGCCCTCGCTGTACAACTGGTTCCTAAACTGAGAATATTCCTGAGCCGAGAATAATTTCCTATTGCATGGATGAAGCACAAAGCCTCGGAGCATTTCCTGTGCTGTGCCTTTTTGCTGGAGCATTCCTTGATTTGCTGCCCAGAGCACACAATGTGGCTGCAGCTCTCCAGCACCTGCAGCTGCATGTCACAGATCCAGCAATTTCCTGGGCCTGCTCAGGGGTCAGCCCACCTCAGCTGTAACTCCTGCTCAGCTTTGCTCTGCCCACCTTGCAGTAACCAATCCCTTAATGAATCACTTAAACAAATCACTTAAACAAAATTATAGTAATTTTCTAATTCAGCTGTTTCATTTTGTTTCGAGAAATCTTTGACACTGAAAAGCATCACGGTCGTTCACAGGTGGGGAAGGAGACTTTTTGCATTTTGGCAAATGGTTTGTTTGAAATACAGAATCACTGAATCATTGAGGCTGGAAGAGACCTTCAAAATCACCTCATCCAACCATCACCCAAGCACTACCACAAACACCCCTAACCCACATCACCAAGTGCCACATCCCGACACCTCTTGAACACTTCCGAAGATAGTGACTCCACGACCTGCCCACTCTGTCACGTAAATGACAAATGAAAAATGAAAAAATGTTTTCTTAAATCTAATCTAAACCTCCCCTGGTGCAATTTAAGGCCATCTCCTCTCATCCTTTCACCTGAGACATGGCAGAAGAGCCCCACCTCACCACAAGCACCTTTCAGGGAGTTGCAGAGAGCACTGAGATCCTCCCTGAGCCTCCTCATCTGCAGAGAAAGTTGGGTACAAGTTGTGACACTGCACAGGAAGCACCAGGGGTTGTACTCCTGTGACACTCATAAAATGGAATCACAGACAGGTTTGGATGGGAAGGGACCTGAAAACTCATATTGTTCCACCCCCTGCCATGGGCAGGGACACCTTCCACTGTCCCAGGCTGCTCCAAGCCCCATCCAACCTGGCCTTGGACACTTCCAGGGATCCAGGGGCAGCCACAGCTTCTCTGGGCACCCTGTGCCAGGGCCTCCCCACCCTCCCAGGGAACCATTCCTTCCCCATATCCCATCTAACCCGGCCCTCTGGCAGTAGGAAGCCATTTCCTGTTCCTCCAAGGAAGTCTCCATCCTCCATGTATGCTCCTTTCAGGTACTGGAAGGCTCCGATTAGGTCCCTCAAAGCTTCTCTTTTCCACCACAAGGCTTCAATTAAAAGCCTCCTGACTGGAATACTGGAGGTGTGGACAGGGCAGGTAGAGCAGCAGGGCAGTTGTGGCCAGCACAGTGCCCTCTCCTGCATTGCAACTACAGCCTCTGTTGCAGGAGCTGCACTGTCCTGTGTGAGGTGTTGTGCAGCCTCTGTGGTGCCTGTTGCATGTGGCTCCCAGTCCCTGCTGGTCCTGCTCTGGCCTGGCTCTGCAGGAGCAGGAGCTGTGTCATTCATTAGCTTGGGGCTGTGTCCAGAAAACCAGGGAAGGTGATACCAGTGTGAGCACGGAGCGATGCAGCCCCGTTACCCACTTGAAAAAGCAGAAGGGTCACTGCCATACCAGCTGTTGATCCACATTGTCTGGACAGAATTAGCTCAATAAAAGCTCTGGAAGTGGGAACACGCTGTGCTCCTCCAGGGACAAGCTGCAGGTCTGGTCTGGACCATGTAGGATTCACAACTGCCCTGCCAGTCCCTTGGAAATAGCTCTGTAATACCAAGAACCTGGCAGGCTAAGGCAGCTGTTTCAACAGACTGTGTTGTCTTTGCATTGACAGGGAAAATATGTCAGAGCAGTTGTCTGGGATTTTGGGAAGGTAAGCAGGAAACCTTTCATAAAGACACAGAGAAGCAGATTCAGGCTTCTTCAACGACAGGGACAGACAGCTGCTCCCCTGTTTCTGGGGATCCCATCCCCTGGGGATCCCATCCACTGGGGAAGAGCAAGATCCATGCACGGTACAGGGTGGGAAAGTAGCTGCTGCTCCTACCTGTAGGATGAGTGTCAGCCCCCTGAGCACATCCCCAGCCCCTCAGAGCACTCACCCCATGGCACACGGCAGGGTCTGAGTGCAGAGCTCTCAAATATCTTTCTGGTTTCTTCCCAAAACCCTGAGCCTTGGCAATACAAACTTCTACAGATGCCAAGTGCTGTTATGGAAATAAAAATGGGAAATGCTCCATGCCATGGTGATGGAGCCACTGGGGTTAAATTTAGTGGCTTAAGCAACTGCTTTAGCCCTCCCTCAGCTGGATCCCCACTGCTGGATAGCCAGTTGTTATCCCAGCTCCTCAGGCACCTCCAGCACCCACGTCTGACCAGGGCTGGGTATCCCAGAGTACAGAAAGACCACACTTTTTCCTGCTGGGAAAAGCAGGAGCCAGAGCAGAGCTGGGAGGGCTTCCCCACAACATGGGGATAAGATCAAGTTTCCTCCACTATGGCAGCTTTGGGATCACAGGAGTCACAAGGACAGCAAGGACTGGGTCACTGCACACCATCCATGGCCTCTAGCAGCATCTTTCTGTTTTTTCCTTGTGGTCTTGAGCTCATTCCAGATCTGCATACTCTGTGCAGCGCCAACAGCCAGATTCCCCTGCTCCACGTCTGCTCAGTCTCTGCTTGGGCAGAGCAAGGGCCTGAGACACTCAAGTGCTCTTTGGGGACAGATGCTGCTGCTGTCCTGTAGGTCTCTGGTGTAATGTGAGACCTCTGATCCAAGGCTGGACCCCCTGTTCCCAGAGAAAGGAGCCAAAGAGGAGCAATGTGAAGTCAGTTCCCACATCCCATGATTTCCTTATCTCCATCAGGATAAAAATTATCCCTGATGCCAGACCCCTGCTCCAGCTGAGAGCTGTGGCTGGAGGAGATTCTCCAGGCCAGGAAATTGCTCCTGTGTGTGAGGAAGGGAGAGGGATGGCTTTGAATGGAGAGGTCTGGTGGGAGAGGTGCCCAGGAATCGGCACAAAGACAAAGCAGCTCCCAAGGGCGATCAGGGAGTATCTGAAGGTGGAGAGGGGATGAGAGCAGGATGGTGAGGGGATAGGGCAAGGAAGGCTGTGAGATTTTTACTGGTCTTCATTGCGCAATGATGTCACATCCCCTTTCAGGCTCTGCGCAGTGCATGGGCTGGGCTCTCTCCAGGGCCTGTGTAACCAAGCAGGATCTCTCATTCCCTGGGAAGATCTGAAACCTTTATGGAACAAAGTGAGGGACTGCATGAGAAAAAGTGCACTGTCGTGTGTGGGCACCTTCCTACCCTTGCATTTCCTCCAGAATTCAGAGCTGAGCTTCACGATGCCTTTCTCCTTGCCAGGTCCCAGCGGGAGATCCTGGGGTCAGGTTTGCAGGAGTGCTGAGCACTTGGAAATGAAGCCAACGGAGCTGTGCTTTGAACAGAAGAAATGTAAAGAAATGCGAAGTTCATGGAAAATCAAGCTCCAGGGATGGCGTGGGATGGGATGAGAGCATCCAAACCCAGGCTCGAACACACTGGTGCTCCTCTTGCTGCCTCAGCTCTCGAGGGAGAAAGTGCAAGGTCATTGCACAGGTGTTTCATGGAAATAAATTTGTTCGCACTTGAGAAGCATCCAGAGCCCCGATGAAAGAGCGGAGCAACCCCCAGAGGAAATGAATAATTCTGTAGTAACAGAGGCTTTGGATGGTGTGCAGCAAATAAAGCCTGCGGCACACACCGGATGGGGAGGATTAAGGGAAATATTGAATGACTACCCAGGCATGGAATGAGTTAGGGATTCTGTGGAAAAACCAGTATATGATTATGTGATTAAATACTGCATTGTAATGATCCTGCTCAAGAGGCTGGAGCTGAGCATAGCCTTAATTTTGGTGCTTTCGGCATTGGTAGCACTTGACTTTGAGTGTCAGGTACTTTCAGAGTAGAGTTCTAAATGTGATCACACAAGTAAAGAGAAGAAACCTGAATGCACAGGCCACAGAGAGCTGACTGACTGCTGTCTTACAGAAGTAAACACAGAAGCACTTACTCTTATTTAAGAAAGCAAAGCAGAGAAGGGAATATGCATCAGCAGTGATTTCCAGCTTTGGAAAGCTGAGAGTTGTGATAGCTCCTAAATTAGCTCAACGGAAATTGTTTCACTTCAAGAGGTACTGAATGTTTAAGGATTTTGTGGTCAGAGAACATTCACATCTATAAATGAGAGTATTGCATTGCAAATATGGAACTTGTCATGGCTTCACCAGGTATTTGTGATTTTTGCATGTGAGAAGAATTGTGTTCTCTGGGTGTGCTGTGAGTGTAAAAACATGAAATTGCAGTGGGATGCACTTTATGGCACAGAAAAGCAAGGCTTGTGTCCATAGGAGAGGGAGACAAACCAGACAGGCTCCAGGAACGGGATGGGAGATGGATGCACAGGGGAAAGGGGATCTGCAGAGCTGGCAAAGCACTCCCAGCAAAGAGGGGGAAAAAGGTCTGAAAAGAGGCAAGACAATCCTGGAATTTGTGCTGAATTTGATAAAAAAGTGGACAAATTTAACTGTGTTTCTCATTTTGGAAATGCTAGAGTATTTTATTTGGATATGTCCTATTCTGAAATATTTTTTTACTTTGTAAAAAGAAACGTTCAGAGCTGAACTGCCCCATAGTACACAAGAAATTGGGATGCAAGAGCTGGAGCAGGACTGAGTTACCCCTGACACGAGAGACAGGAGAAGTCAGGGATGCTGCCATGGAAACTCAGCCCTGCCTAGGCAGGAGGGGCTGGGTAACCAGGCTTGGGCTGTGCCCTCCTGCTCCACTGTCCACAGGCTGCTGATGGCTGTGGCATGAGCTCCAGGAAAAAGTTTCTCTGGACCACTCAGGAAGAGGAGTAAACCTTAATGAAGGCGCAGAGGGTACCTGCTCTCTTCCACAGCAGGAGCTGCAGGAGCTGGTCAGGCCCCGTGTTCCTCTGCCACACCTCAGTCCTGTCCCCACCAGCCAAGAAAGTGCTCCCTGCCTGAGAATGTGCCAGGATCAGGCAGCACAGCTCCCCAGCATCAGGGCAGCACAGCTCCCCAGCATCAGGGCAGCACAGCTCCCCAGGATCAGGCAGCACAGCTCCCCAGCATCAGGGCAGCACAGCTCCCCAGGATCAGGCAGCACAGCTCCCCAGCATCAGGGCAGCACAGCTCCCCAGCATCAGGGCAGCACAGCTCCCCAGGATCAGGCAGCACAGCTCCCCAGGATCAGGGCAGCACAGCTCCCCAGCCTCCACCACCCTCCGAAAAGGAGTACAGCAGTACAGACTCTGACAGGTTTTGTTCGCTAAACTCACATTACCATTCTCGGAGGAGCCTGACCTTTATTCATCAAATCAAATGTCAAAGATGTTTAGCAAGAGACTCAATGAACTGCAGAGAGCTCCTGCTCTGCAGGAGGTGGCAGGAGAAGTGCTGGACGACACGGCCCCATTGCTGTGGGGTGCTCAGGCTGCTTCCCTGGCCCCTGTCCAAAGTCACCACCAGCTGAGTCTGCAGGGAAAGGGCTTTCTCCAAAGGGAGAATGGTGGATTCAGGTATCTCTGAAGAGCTGACAGGGTGACAAGATGCCCTGGAAGATCCACGCACAGCCACATGGTCCATCTGGTCATCCTTCCCACCAAGCCTCTGCTTTGTGCTCCTGGTGTTTTAATTTGAACCGTCTTGCAGGGGGAGCTGGAAGTGGCCTTGGAAGAAGCCACATCCCTGGAAATGTGCCACGACAGGCTGGTCGGGCAGGCCTGGAGAAGCAGTTGCTGGGGATAAAATGACTCACCCAGGAGGCATAGTTACCTCATTGTCCCAAGAAGAAAAGCACTGGAGAAGGTCAGGGGATCCCTGAGATCTCACATCCTTGCCCTGGATGTCATTCCTTCAGAGCTGTCCCTCTGGGAAAGTGACATTCCCTTAGGCTTTTGGCTTAAAATGCCCATATTTTTATTTCTCCTCTAGAAAGTCCAAAGTTCTCAAGCTCGGCAGATGCATCCACAGTCAGCGTCTAGAGTTATCACCTCGCTTTCTGTAAAAGAGCTGTTTTGACAGGAAATTTCTGCCTGGAGTGAGCACCCAGAGGGCAACTCTGCTTTGTGGGTAGCTCTAAGCTCCTCCCATGGCTGGATCCCCTCTGCTCTGGAGCCAGGCTGGGAGAGCTGGGGGTGATCACCTGGAGAGGAGAAGGTTCCAGGGAGACCTCAGAGCCCCTTCCAGAGCCTAAAGGGGCACCAGGAGAGCTGGAGAGGGACTGGGGACAAGGGATGGAGGGACAGGACACAGGGAATGGCTTCCCACCGCCAGAGGGCAGGGACAGATGGGATATTGGGAAGGCATTGTTCCCTGGGAGGGTGGGGAGGCCCTGGCACAGTGTGCCCAGTGAAGCTGTGGCTGCCCCTGGATCCCTGGAAGTGTCCAAGGCCAGGTTGGACACTGGGGCTCGGAGCAGCCTGGGACAGTGGAAGGTGCCCATGGCAGGGCGTGGGATGAGATGGGCTGTGACATCCCTTCCAACCCAACCCATTCCATGATTTTGTGATTCTGTCCATTCTGAAAATGGCCACAGCAGCATGGGTGGGGCAGCGTGAGCACAGCCATGCTTTGGGAGCGTGACCAGGGACCAGAGCTGGCATGTCCCCTCGGGTGCTTTGCTGTGCCCCAGCCCACCCCTATGGACCTCTTGCTTTGCTGTCATTCTGCAGCTCTGCAGGGTCAAAACCTGGCACTGGACTGGCCACATTCAGCACTCAGCAGGGCTGCCCTCCCCTTGCTGGCAATGAAGCAAGTTCGAAAACTCAGTGAAATGGAGAATTAATCCTTGATCTTCCTTGGAGTGGAGGACGTCACCCTGAGTGTCTTCTGGAGACATTTTCCTGCCTTGTCCCCTTTATATCTGGCTCCTGCTCTCTCTCACTTGCAGGTGACCAGGGTGGAGCTCCCATCTGGGGCATAGGAACTGCTTCCCATCAGATTCCATTAGTTATCCAAACAGAAGCAAAGCCTGGCTTCTGTTCCTGCACAGTCATGGAAGACCATGGGATGATTAAGCGCCTATTCTAACCTGACCATACTCCTTGTGTGACAACAGGAACCAGAGGGGGAGAAAACAGCCCAGTTTCTCACCCTGCCTCCCTCCAGCACCCTCCAAGCTCTTCCTCCCAGGGCTCCATCCATGGGATGCCTCATCCTCCTCATCCACACTGTTCTAAGCACTCTCCTTTTATGTGAGGTTTACAGCCTTAACTCCAAGCTTCACAAAGTTTTTCTGCAGGAGTGGAGTTGTCAGTCCATCTGTCACAGGAACAATTCCCTGTCTCGGGGCTGTGGCAGAGCCTCACTAAGCTGTGCATTGCAGATTTATGTGCTGGCAATAACCAGGTACAGTGGCACAGACTGCAAAGGAGAATTCCCTGCACGAAAGCACAAAGTGACCCATTCCATCTCCCTACCTTCTGCGGAGGTTTATAGACTGGGTCTCACCATCCTGTCTGAGCAGAAAGGGTCCAGTCCACGTTCCAGAGAATTCCCTGATAGGCTGAGGTGTTGATATTTGCACTGAGTCCTGGATGAGCCCATTTCTTTGTTCTCGCTGTTCCTCCCTCAGTGGTGACACCAGTGCATCCCAGGAGGGAAGGCCAACAGCATCCTGGGCTTTCCTGACAGCAGCATTGCCAGCAAACCATGGAAGTGGTTTGTACTCAGCACTTTTTAGACCACATCTGGAGTAGTGTGTCCAGTTTTAGGCCCCCTCAGAAGTGGATATTGATGAACTGGAGGGTTCAGGAGAGGGTCATCAAGATGGTCATGGGGCTGGAGCACGGTGAGGAGAGAGCAAAGAATTGTTCAGCCTGGAGAAGGGAAGGCTTTGAGGGCATGTCCAGCAGCTGGATGGTGCCTTTGAGAAGGGCCCTGGGGAGACAGAGCCAGGCCAGAGCAGTGCATGGTGGAAACACACGAGACTGGATATAAATTGAAACAGGAGAGGTTCAGAATGGATATGAGGGGAGTTTTCTCCCAATTATGAGAGTCCAGCACAGAAATAGGCGGTAGCATCTCTGTTCCTGGAGGTTTTAAAGACCCACCTGGAGGAAGCCCTAAGCAGTCTGATTTCATTGCTGATGTCTGAAGGCAGCTGCACCACAGCCCTCCCGTGGTCACCTCCAAACCGGGTAATTCTGTGATTTCAGGATTATCATTAGGGATCACAGTTTTCTTGGGTGTCAGGCAGGCTATCCTAGCCTGCTGTGCTGGGTCATGGGATCAACATGGGCCTGCAGGTGCCAGGCACACACCGTGGCCACCTTCTACTTCCACAGGCTGGAAACAGATGGCTGCCACAAGCTGCTGCTTCTGTGTGCATCCAGGAGGGCTGTGTGCAGCAGGGAGAGACAACACATGGAAATGAGACTGAGGCACCGCCTGGAGCAGTCATGGTGATGCCTTGTAGAGGCTGCCCTGGAGCAGAGGCTGGGGAGAGTGAAAGGATAAAGGGCAGGGAGTTATGCAAAGGCCTTCACAGGGTGCACCTTGGGCAGTGCAGGAGTCTCGCAGAGACTGCACCCAGGATGGACACGGTCACACGTTTTTGGGACAGATAGAAGTTCTGTCCATTTGCACATCAGAGGTTAATTGTACAATTACAGCTACAGGCAGTGCAGTCCCATTCTCTCAGTTTGCTCCCCCCAACTCACTTTTGTTTCCATTTCTCGGGGCCTGAGACAGTGAGGTGTCCTTGATTCTCAGGCCTGGAAAGGAATTGTTGTGTCTGCCTGAAATGGGAAAAGCAGTAGCTAACACTCTGTATGGAGTTCATCTGTGGGCAGCATCTCCATGATAAAACAGCCCCGTGAATACACTCGGACAAAGTGCAGACCTTCAGCAGCAGCTCTGCCGAAGGTACTAACTCAGCCCAGCTGCTGTTCTGCTCAGCAGCTGCTGTGTCCAGAGGAAAATGGGCTACAAGGCCCTTGGGGATGTGCAGGGATAGCTCAAGATCCAGTACAGCTCAGGGTTGTTAAGGTATCATTATGCTGGAAATGGTCCTGTACAGAACCAGCACAACTCAGGATCCAGGTAAAGCCTGAGGCAGCCCCAGCTGAGCAAATCACAGCTGGAGAGACAACAAATACAGTTCCTGACACATCCCCCGTGTGTGATATATCCAGGGCTGTTTTCCAGGATAAGCACAACACAGTTTGGCTGCACTTGGGCTGTCAGTGTGGGCAGAGCAGAGAAGCTGTGGCTGCCCCTGGACCCCTGGAAGTGTCCAAGGCCAGGTTGGACGGGGCTTGGAGCACCCTGGGATAGTGGAAGGTGTCCCTGCCCATGGCAGGAGGTGGAGCTGGATGAGCTTTGAGGTTCTTCCCACCCCAAACCATTCTGGCAGTCTGTGATTTCCTTCTTGCAGCTTCAAAGCGTAGCCAATCATATGAGGAGAGATGGGATCCCAAGGGGAGGTGACAGTTTAATAGGGAGCTGCTGGAAGGGATGCACCTCCTTTGAGCACATGGAACTGTGAGAAGGCTGTGGCTCGATGAGTGTAAGGATGTGGTTGCAGCAATAAAAAACATCCATCACAGGTTCATGCGGAAAAGGCCTTTTTCTCCAATAAGATGTGCTGAACCAGACCTGAATTCCAACAGTTCTCATTCCCTGTTGCCCAGATAGGAGTTTTGGGGAAGCACAGAAAACAGGAAAAGAGCACTGGGATGAACTGGACTGAGAGGACATCTCCCACTGCCTCGATGGTTCTTTATTACCCAGCAGGGAGCTCTGATGTGACATGGAGAGTGATCCTGGAGCACAGCAAAACTCAGGCTTTCCTGGATGGAGTCCAGGCCTTCCCAGGCTGCCTCTGCTTTCTGCTCCTGTCATGTGACAGGTCCTTCTCATTGATTTTAGGGGGTTTTTTTTCCAAAAGCATGCTTTGGAGTTTGTTTACTGTGCACTGAGAAGATTCTTGCTCTTGTCATGGTCAACAATCCGTCAGGGAGGATTTGCAAAATGTGCACCCTTGGCCTAGAGCCTCATCAGTGCTTCCTTGGCAATTCTGAGCAGCTCTGACCCCCTCCAGTGCCAACAGGAGGCACTGAGGGGTAGGTAAGGTGAGAACTCAGCCCCAGAGCAGCTTAGCAGCAAACCTTCATCATACCTGGACATGTGAAAACATAATAAGGCAAAATATGGTTCCCCACTGGCATCCTCCCACCCCTGAGAGTGTGGCACAAATCTGATTACAGCATTTTCAGTCAAATGCATTCGAAACAAAGCTCAGGGCTGGGATTTCTCCTTTCAAGCTAAACAGGTTGTGGTGTTCCATACATGTCTCTGCCTGCTGAGGAAAATGTGTTTCTTCTATCAAAAACTGAGAACTCAAATCTCCACATGGAGGTTTCCATGCCTGATCTTCAGAAGTGAGGCTGCTTCCTTCCTTTCCCATTTAGAAAATTCCACGATGACTTCAGTCTCCCTCCCCCCTGTGAGAGGGAATGTACATCCCATCCCAGTGGCCACAGCCAAGGGGTGGCACTGCTGGCAAAAGGAGACCAGGAGCTTGAGGGACAGCTGTCCAGCCACACTCCTCTGAGATTTCCATGGCATAAATGGCTAAAAATCTGAACCCAGTGAGTGATGAGAGACCCAGGGAGTGTCCCTTAACTTCTGTCTCCAGATGAGACATGAGATCCCCATGGAGCAGAGCACAGGAGTGCTGGGATCACAGCCCTGTGTGTTCCTGGCAGTGTCTGCTCACTCAGGATGATGGGCACTCCAGGACAAAGAGACAAAGGGAAGCAGAGGCTGAGCTAAGAGTGGGCATCAGGAATAATTGCAGTATTGACTGCTGCTGATCCCCAAAAAGGCTGTGGCTGGCACAGGGACTGGGAGAAGGGAAGCAGAATTGACTCAGCTCTCTGGCTGATTTCCCAGTAGGTGCCCCAGATGCACACTCAGTTTTGGGGCATTAGAGGAAGTGGAACCCTTCAGATAATGTCTGTCTTGATAAAGAAATGAACAAATACTCTTGTTTGTGAAATAAGTCTCCTCTACTTCACACGTCCTGTAAAAGCCAATCTTTTCCTGTCCCTTGGCCAGTGAAGTCTCACCATCCCTTGCCAGGTGTGGCTCGTGGTCTCCTCTCAGCACTTTCAGAGAAGGTCTGTAGGCAGAGGAGTGTGATCATTCCCTCTGGCAAGACCTGTTGGAGCCAATGCTTTGTAGGACTGAGCTGAGACTCCTGGGAGTTGGAAACTTTCCCATTTGGATCTGACAGAGGTGGTGAGATCATAGATGCTGGCTGTACCCACTTGCTTTCCCAGCAGGAAGAAGGAGGGTGCCAAGGACCACAATTCTGGATCACTCAGCAGGTGAAAGAGACGCCAGATGTGACAAGGGCAGTGACACTGAATGCTTGGGAGGTCCTGCAGACCTCTGGGATGAGTTTCCAGCCCAGCTCAGGCCCACAGACCGGCAGGGGCACAGCCAGGAAGCTGAGACTCAGGGAACAACCTTCATCCAGTCCCTGTCCCCCACTCACCTCTTCTTTCCAGGGAACACTCACAGAGGGAGGAACGGGCCACTTCTCAAGGCAGGGAAAATCCTCACTTACAAAAGATTGCACTTCATTCTAGCCTGGCTTCACAGCCTTGGACACTGAATCAGCCCTTTTGCTGTGCAGCTGAAGACCCCTGCACTGTCAGAAACCTCCTCCCCTGCTGATGGTTGTGAACCTCTGCAGCCACTGCCTGGTGCCCTCCTTGATAAAGAAAACAGCCTGAGCCCGCTCAGTGCTCAGCTTAAGGCAGGTTTTTGGATAACACTGCATTTTAATAAGGATGCTGTCTCGGGGTGATTTTATGATGATACTTTACTCCCTGATCATCTGCTTTAAGCCCAGAAATGTCTGTGGTGTCGTTAAAATGACCCAGGGGGTGAGGCTGGAGCCTGGGAGCCCCAGGCGTGGGCTAGCGTCAGTCTCTCTCTCCACCGTGGTCGGCGGCTACACGGATTGTTACTTCATTGCTTTTGCTGGATTAATTTTCGCCAATTTAGGCAAGAAGCTTCTGGGGTTTTTTGGTTTTTTTTTTCCTTCCCCTGACCTGGAGGCTTTTCACCGGCAAATCTGTTCAGCAGGTTTTTTTGTTGTTTATTTTCTTTCCGGCCCAAGGAGCCTGCAGGGGCGGCCCCAGCCGGTCCGAACCCCAGAAAGACCGAGCCAGTGAAAGAAGGGACATTAAACTCCACCAGCTTCGCCAGCTGCGAGAAGAGCCACGCCATAAATCCAGCAGGTTCCCAGCTGCTGTGAACTCTGTTCTCCTCCCCTCACTGACAAAGACGGGCAGCCGCCATCTTTGCTTCTCGGCCACATGGCGAGGCTGGTGTGGGGTGTAAGGTTCAATTTTCTTTTTTTCCTGTACTTTGTGAGTATCTTGCTTTGTTAATAAACATTTTTACCTTTTTTTCACTTTCATCCTCTGGTATCTATTTCTCTCCTTGGCAGAAGAAAAAGGAGTCATTGAAGCCCTCTCTCTTTAGAGAAAAATACTCATTTTAGAGCGTTTTTCTCCTAGAATTTGTCTCCAAACCGAGACAGAAGCTTTGCTGCTGGGGGTGACCCCTCAGACCGAATTTGAGGTGCAAATCATCTATGGCACCTATGGCCATTAAACCCCCACCAGTTTTGACCTCAAAATCTCATCCCAACGCCACTGAGGGTATTCAGTTTCTTTTTATTTAGCTTTTCCCTGAATTTTTATGGATGGATACATGCAATGTTGGTTCCCTGAAATCTTTGCACCCCAAAGCCCCCCTTCTCACAGCCTTGGGGACACTTGTTCAAGCAAATGACCCATTGTGGGCAGCATCCCACCTGGGCCACAGCACCTTCCTGTGCTCAGGAACAGCACCAGAGACCCACAGGCAGCACTGAGGGGGAGTCTGCTGGTCTTGGAAATGTTCCAAGGCTCCTTCTGACTCCACACTGTCTCATGTTCCAGCTCCATCTCGGAGGAGAGGAGCTGTGGAAGTTGTTCCCATCCCTCCCACAGCATGCAAACACCATCCAAGGGGGACTGGATTCCACTCTTGCGTTGTTGTGTTGTTTTGAAAACAGGCCAACCTTCATCTTCTTCCTCTTCTGCTCCTCCTTGCTGCTTGGAGGTGACAGGCATCACATAGCCCAGAGGAACTACTCCAATCCAACCGCCCGACCCGAGAGCAGGGCTAACCATCAGCGTTGTGACAGTCAATCAATGGGCCTGATTAATTAACTCCTAATAAGTTAATCTGAGCACTGAGGCAGAGAGGAGGCCTCCTAGTGAAAGCAGCGCTCTCAGGCCTTGCAGGCAGGGGGAGAAAATCAATTCCCTGCCTGCCCCATTCATCACAGCAGAACACAGAGCTGGATAGAATAGCAGTGCTGGATGGATGGAATGTCAGGGCAGAGCTGGATGCAGAGCTGTGTGGTCCTGCTGGAGCACCCTGGGAGGAGGATGAAGTGATAAATAAAAGGGAAGACAGAAAAAAACACATAGGAAAGAAACTTTTTTGAAGCGTACAGGAGAGCCTCTCTCCACAAGGCACTCCAGGAACCATCAGGCATCCCCTGAGCGTGGTCAGAACCCTCAAGTCCCTCTTCACTCTTGTTCAATCTGTGGTTCCTGAAGCTGAGCAGAGGGGGATTGCTGCAAACAGGCTGCTGCCTGAGAGGACAGTTTGAAGATCCAGAAGCAGCTCAGCTTTCTGAGAAGTTCTAGCAGCCAGGGTCTGTGAGAGGTACTGAGTCCAGGGAGGTGCTCAGGATTCAGGGCTCCTGGGAACCCATGTCCTCTTGGCATTGTTCAGTTCTCTCCTTCCACAGCTGAAAGGGAAGATGATACATTTCCATTCCACTGCCCAAATGGGCTCACTGGGACACTTCTACCCATTTTTGACTGTTCAATGGGGCACAGAAGGTGTTAGATCCTGAATATGTCCCTGTTTCCTCACTAGCACGGCCCTACTCTGCAGCAGAAAGCAGCAGGGCTTGAAGGAGCAGGGTCTCCACTACCCCATAGCAGATTGCAGGATGCAAACACATTTTCCCCTGCTGTCACCTGACCCTTCTTTCTTGATTTCAGTATTTTCTTATTCTTCCTGCCCTTTCCTCTCTAGCTCTCTGCTCAGTCTCCCTGTGCTCCCTTCTGTTCCTCTGCAGAAGCCACCCTGCCTGCTGTGGACTCAGGTGCCTCTTTGTCATCCTCAGACTCCAGTGTCCCACACCAAGGACACACCAGACCCCTGGCAGCCTGCTTGCTCTCCCACATCTCTTAGCTTGATTCACAGTCCTGGCTTGACCAAAAGAGCTGCTCAATCATCTTTGTTCCTGACTTTGGTGCTGTGCTCTCCTCTTTCAGCATTACCATCCTTGCTCAGCCCTGTCCCCTCCCTGCCAGACCACAGCTCTGGGCTCAGTCAGTTTATGAGGTTCCAGCAGCCTGCTCTGGCTGAGCTGTCCAAGTTTGTGCTCTGTAGCTACCACATGATTAACCAGCTTCACAGAGCCCTCTTCTGTTCCAGGGAGACACTGACAAAATGCTCTTCCCTCTCCCACCACTTCCCTTCCTCCTTCTCCTGCACAGCCTTGTGCCAGGTCTGCCCTCTGCCAGCTCCATTCGGCTCTGTTGATGGCTCCCACAGTGTTTCCTTTGGAGGACCTTTTCTATTCCTTTCTGAAGTTCCTCATGGCTCTCCTCCTGGTCCCTTCTCCCTCCACACCTCACCTGCAGCCACACACAGAGTGGACTCACATACCCAGCTCTGAACAGCTCCTTTTCATCTAGAGCAAACATTTCACCTCGTGCCTTTAATGTCTCCTGAGGGATAACCAGGCATCACTCAGGCTGATTATCACCTTCCAACTCACCTGAAAACTCTTCACCAGGGCACCTGCCTGGGTAGGATGGAGTGCCCAGGAGGGGACAGTTTCTCCTTGTATGGAGGAGAACAAACCTGACAGCTCCTGCTGGGGCTCATGGGGCTGGATCCCAGCCCTGGGCTGCACGTGGACAGTTAATCTGCCATGACTGGAAATTCAAAGCCTGGCACCTTTCACGCAGCCTCCCAAATCTGGTGGTTTGTGATTGCAATGCTAAGTGCTTTAGAGCGCAGTGTAAGGTCTGGTGAGCCTGCAGCATCTGGGCTAAGAATGTGTTTTTACAACCAGCAAGGTTTGATTTAGCAATTGCAACAATAATCTTTTAGTAATTCTCATTTCTGTGAGCTGGTGAATGGCTGGTAAATGTGCCAGACCCCTTCAGGCGTGTTTTTGTTGTTAACATTCAAAGTATTTAACCATGTGCACTATGTCTTGGGTTGCCAGTTGAATTAACTTTTTTTTTTTTACTTACATAACTTGCACTTCTTAATCAGGATCATCACAGACAGCCACCAAGGCATGTACAGAGAAGCTTTGTGGAATAACCACTCAAATTAAACTGCTTTGTAAGTACCAGGATGTTAAAAAAATAAATAAATGTGTGGATACCCAACTTCTTGTGCAGACTATCAAACATTTGTGAACAGGAGTGAACCACTTTCAGGGCTTTGTCTTATATATTTATTCAGGTACACAATTTTTTCCTGTTTTATGCAAATCCAGCTTGCCTGACTGCTTGCGAAGATCTGTGAAGGACTCATCAGGATGGGCTCATCAGAAACTCTCTTTGAAAGAGAGTAAAAATCCAAGCAAGCCAGCTTACTTGGATTACTCAGCTTCCCACACTCCAGGAGTAGCAAAAGCACAGAATGCCTTTGAGGAGCCACCCAAGAGGGCTGGAAATCCCCTGGATCCTGCTCTCCAAGCTGATAACTCTGCAGCACCTCCATGCACATCAAATGCTGCTGGCTCAGGACATTTGTTCTTCTACCTTCCTCACGTTTTCACTATTCCAAGTTTTAGCACAAGGAATCTTCACAACATGCTCAGTTTCCCTCCGTCAGCACCGACAACCATGAACTCTGGTCATAGGTCCAGTGAATAAAAACGATGTCAGGGCTTTTGGGGCTGTCATTTGAGAGGAAGATGAACAGTCACACATTTGCAGCCTGGGTGGGCTGGGGGTCCCTGCTGTGTCTGAGAGGCTGCAGGAGGTGGTGTGAGGGTGCTGTGCCCCTGGCTGAGCCATTCACTCGCTCTGGGCACGGCCATGTCAGGACAGGTCACAGCAGAGTGAGCAGATTATGGGGATGTGCCATCCAGACAGAGCCATGACTGATAAATGCATTGATTAAAAACTGTTCCTTAAGCCCAACAGGCTGGAAAACAAAGGTAGTTCAGGTTTTCAAGACACCAGTGTCTCCATGGGTTTAACAGGGCTCCAGACACTCTTCCTTCAATAAAGCATCTCTGGATAGTTTAAGTGTCCACACAAGTGTTTGTTGGTCTCTGAGTACCTGATTTAGAAATATCTTCTGGCCAGTAACCTTCATGTTCCATCAGCACCACATTAATCCAAACCTAATGAGAGGTTTGTCTGCAGAGTCTGCACACCATGAACAGACATCTGATCATGGAATCATTTTGGTTGGCAAAGATCAAAGCCAAGACCCTTCTGTTTTAGCTGTATCAAATACGATTGTTTCACTCCTTACTTTGCTATTAAAGTGGCAGCACATGAAGCTCACGTGAGCCATCACCCTGAAGCCCAGCACCACCATTGATGGTTTCAGGGAGCTCGGAGGACATTTTCCCTTCAGGAGAAGCCATTTCTTCTCAGTGTTGCACAGGTGTGCTCACTGCCAGCTGTGGACACCGTGGTGGCTGCTGTGTCACACACCGGCAGGTTTCCAAATGCTTCTCCACCTCAGCCCTGTTCAGCTGTTCCTGCCACCTCCTCCTGGACTCCCTAGGCCAAGGTGGCCCACTGGGGACATGAAGACCACCAAAGCTACCAGTTACTCTGTTCCTCCTTGAAATTTTTGGGGGCTAAACCTGTGACTGAGGTGTGTGAGGATGCCCTTAGAGCATTTTGATGCAGAAACAAAGGCAATTCCCAGGAAGCAGCTCAGTTCAGCTAGAAGCGTGGTGCTGCACACAGGGAAAGGTTTGACTCAAATCTTTGGTTCATCAGAGATTTAGAACCATTGAATCATTAAATCACAGAATGATCTGAGTTGGAAGGGA
>VWPU01012911.1:5346-161341 GCA_013398955.1 Callaeas wilsoni | reverse complement strand
TGGGTCCCTGCTCTGGATGGACGGTGGGTCCCTGCTCTGCATGGATGGTGGGCCCCTGCTCTGGAGGGATGGTGGGTCCCTGCTCTGGATGGATCCACACCCACAGGTGAGCACACCTGGTCAGCACTGCCAGGCCTGCACACCCCGCAGCCCCAGGGGCGCTGGGAGCCGAGCTGTCTCTTTACCAGGTTGAAGTGCAGGGTGTTCACTGTTTATTGTGTTCTTAACAAAGTCTGTTATCAGCGGGTTTGGAGTTTGTTGCTATCTTAGACTAATCACAGTAATGAAGGCATTGAGCGGAGCCCTTCTCAGGTGGCATTTACCATTGTTTGCTGCAGATAACATAAAGCTTTCTGATTACAGTCGGCTTTTATCACTTCAGAGCAAATCTACTCCACTGAAATGTGCTAATAAAACCCACGGAAGCAACAAACTGGAAAGAAGCGTTACAGCAATAAAGGAACATGAGGGAAAATGTACAGCTTTTGCCACTGTTATCATTTTCAATTTATTAAGATCTAACCATTTTTGTAATATGGTGCTATTGCTGGGGGTTAATTTAATCTTCTCTAATACCAGGCTCCAGTCAGTTTTCAGTGTCAATTTAGATGTAATGCATATTTCTGCATTACAATCAGAGAAACCCCCTCCGTGGCCCCACGACCATATGGTTTCAACAGTCCAAGTGTAAATGTCCAGCACTTTACACATCCGTTTATGAGATTAGCTCTAGCCTTTAAACACACAAATCCCAGAGAGGATCTTGGGCCTTGTGGCTCTGAGGACAGAGTGGCTGCCACAGGGAAGCACTGAGAGCCATCTTCCTGTTCTCCCCTTGGAAAACCACCCCCAGTTCTGCTGCCTCTCACTGCAGAGCCCCAGAGTCAGGGTAGACAACTGCTGGGTTAAATCCTGAGGCCTTCATTCAATCTTTGCTGAAGACAGCAGCTGGTTTGCACGTGTAAGGGTAATGTAAAACCCAGCAGAAATTTTACATTGCCACTGGAGTGGCTAAAGAGAACAGCCAAGACAGCAACCTACATAAAGTATAGAGAGGGGAAAGCTGGATCCAAATATTTGGGCCAATGCAGGAGAAGGACGATCCATGTCCTCCACATCTGCGCATAGGACACAGGATAAGTGGAGACTTTGTATCTGTAATCACCCAAAATAAATAGTACCGAACTTTGTGTCTGCTTTGCATGAGAGACACTGACCTGGCCAAGATTCCAATCCGTGTCTCTGCCTGCAAGTTATCTCTTGCAAACGAAGGACATCAAACCTCTCCTGTACCTAGCTCCCTGACTGGTACCTGGCTCCCTTCTGCCCTGCTCTCCTATGATCTGTGTGGTTGTTTTCTTCCGAAAGATTCAGCTCCTGCTTCTTCTCTTTTGGTGTGCTCCTGTGCAGTTAAAGCATTCACCCGACAGCAGGAGCACGAGTGGAAAAGCAAGTTACTGGAACACACTTCCCTTCTTTGGAGCCTTGCAGGCTCCTGCATTTCACTGGACATTGTTCAGCCTCTGTGATCAGATTGCACATTCTTGGACCCATTGCCACCTACATGTCCACCTTGAGGGACATGTTTCATAGCCTGTTTCCTGATCCCTGGGAGCCTCCTGGCTGTTCTCCCAGCCTTCACTTTGTTCCCTTAGTGCGCATTCTTTTAAGAAGGAAGAAGAACTGGGGATTAAAGAGGAGAAAACAGATCTCACATCTCTGGTGTGCTCAGCCTGACAGAACTCACTCCCTCTGTCCTAACAGAGCAGATGGAGACACTGAATCTTCAAAAGATCCAGTGATTTAGCAAGGTCACTCAAGACTGAAGGGGCAGAGATTGAATTTAAGCCTAAAACGCTCACGTTCTTCTCCTCTCTCTCTGGTTTCTAATGAGAGCCCCAAGTGTGGAGCCAGCGATGTCAGAGGTACAAAATGGAAAGGCACCGTGTCTGCAGCGTTTTGTCGAAACCCTTGCTCAGAAATCACTCACAGTTCAGGCACCTCTGAGAGAGGCCATGCAAGATCCAGCAGGCAATTAATGAGACTTCCAAGGCAGTGGGTAAATTAGGTGCCAGCAGAGAGACTTCCAGCTTCCTACAGGGCTTGGGGTGAGTGAGAGGGGTGGATGCAGAGCAGCAGGGAGGGACGAAAGGTGTGCCACCTCCTCCCTCACCCCCACAGCTCCTGGCACGAGCATCTCCACATGTGCTGTGTAATCCCAGGAAAGGCTGCAGGACGCTGTTTGTGTGGCTGGTGTGATAACGAGTGATATGTGCAGGGCTGGACTGGGATGCAGTGAATAAAGTGAGGAAAACACTGATCATCTCTGAATCTCAGTGGCTGGGGCTGGGAGGGAGCAGGGAATGGCAGAGCCTTTGAATGCTCTACCTGCCAGGCCCCGTGTTCAGGGCAGGCTGAAAGGCATTCCTTGCTGCTGAACCAAGATTTCCTCTTGAACTCGCTCCAGGATCTCTCCTGCATCTGCCTCAAGGCACCAGGCAGATCCCAGGGTCGTTCCTAATGGAACATCTTCATCCTCCCTGTCACCAGTGCTCAGAGCTGCGGGTGAGACTGGGAGGGGTGGGCAGGGCAGCCCGGGGGGCTGGAAATGACCCAGCAGCCCCTCAGAGGGAATGCCTGGCACAGAGACCTGCGGGCAGGAAGCCGGAGATGGAGGTGATAAACTCAGTTCTGTGCTCCAGAGTCCAGGTGGCACCGAGGGCAGAACAGGCAGGGCATGTCCGTCCCCCACTTCAATTCCCCAGCAAGAGGCAGCTCGGGAGCTGCCTTGTGAGCAGCTAATGAGATTAATGCAAATGGGTACAGTGAGTTATACAACATATAGATACCCTTCACACAATGACGGACACCTTCCGCTACAGTTTATTTTTCTAGCAATCATCAGTAGCACTAATAATAATTAAATCTCAGAGGCTGTAATGAATAATACATAGCAGCATTCTGGTAGCAAAACAAAAAACACCTTTAAAGATTTTCTCCTAAGCTAACATCAGTGCTTGTTTCTTGCAGTGATTTATTTTTTGTGATGTATTAAGCACCTTTAAAGTTTGCAGTATTGAAACACAGATAGTACTGAGTCACAAAATAAACCCTAGAAACAAAGAAAGGCAGGCACCACTAAGCTGAGCATTTTTATTTGTGTGTAACTTGCAGAGATGAGCAGTCACAGCAGAAGCTGGAGCAAAGGACAGGAATGTGAGGAGCTGAGGGGAGACTGAGCATAGCAGGGCTTGGATCCTGCTGGGTGACCTTGGACACATAGATTAGGGATGAAATCCCTCTCTTCCCAAAGCCAGGCATTGAGCTGGGGCTAATCAGTGAGGCTTTCCAAGCCAAGGAGAGGGAAGGACTGGAGAGATCTGTGCCTTCCAGGAGGGGTTCAGTGGCTTTTGGTGGCCACAGTGATCTGGGCTGGTGTTACCTGTGCAGGTATCTCAAGGCACCAGGCGGGTCCCAGTAACTCTGCTGGGCACCAGCCCTTCTGCAGTCACAGTCCTGCAAGTCAAAGTCATTTTCCAAGAGAGCATCCCCCATTTCCAAAACTGCAAATTAATGTTCCCTCCAACCACTGCGTTTGCAGAGCTGCAGGAGAAAAATGACCACGTCAAATGTCTCTATTTACTCCAGGATGTAACAATCTGGTCACTCAGAGAAGCCTCCAAAGGGTCACCCCTTACAAAATGGTCTTGTAACGCAGTGGTTACTCAAGGAGTGTCTGAAGTCCAGAGACAGAGATGGTTCAAAAGAGCCCTGACAGCTCTGACACGACTTCACTGCCTGTGCAAACCCCAGATCCAAGCTCTCTTCTGGACTTGTACACTCAGGAGGCTTTGTGGAAGGTCAGCCAAAAGAAAACCTCAATGTGGCCCTGGTCTGGAGAGCAGAGAAGGGGCTGATTTTCCTCTCTGAAACCAGATCAGACAGCAGAATTGCCTACTAAAGGAGCAACTGGTTTAATCAGTTTAATCAGATATCACAGGGATAAGCATAAGATAAATAGCCCCATACCACAGCTACGAGCACGGCATGAATAACACAATACCCCAGCAATGAGCTCAACAGCAATAACCCAACACCACAGCAGAGAGCTCAGTATGAATAATCCAATGCCATGGTGATTATCTTAGCATGAACACTGCGATACCACAGCAATTAGCCCGGCGTAAATAACCCCAAATCCTGGCAATCAGCATGGCGTGAAAAATTGCATCCCGTACCAACAACCACAGCAGAGCAAAGGCAAAAAGAAGACAAGTGGAAGAGCATTGATATGTGTTTATTACTGCACGGGTTTATACAGCAGTACCTGCTTTGGAGCACTCCCAGTTTGTCCCCGTGTAGGCAGCAGAGTGAACACCTGCAGCCCCCCACAAAATCAGGGTTATGGGCTGGGCACAGTGCTCTGGAGGGAGCAAAAACCATGGAGGGAGAAAATGAAGTGGGTTTAGGGTATTTTTAAGCAGGTGGGATGAACCCAGGGTTGCAGTATTCTCCGAAACACTCACGGGTTCTGATTCTGCTCCCAGCAAAGTCAGTGCAGTGTCAGGACAAGGGTGAATGGCTTCAAAGTGAGAGTAGGTTTAGATTAGGTATTTGGAAATAATTCTTCCCTGTGAGGGTGGGGAGGCCCTGGCACAGGGTGCCCAGAGAAGCTGTGGCTGCCCCTGGATCCCTGGAAGTGCCCAAGGCCAGGTTGGACGGGGCTTGGAGCAATCTGGGACAGTGGGATGTGTCCCTGCCCGTGGGAGGCGTGGAATGAAGACGAGCTCTAAGGTCCCTTCCAACCCAAACCATTCTGGGATTCCTTGAAGAACATCATCCAGAGGCCCCAGGGCCTGGTGGGCAGAGCTCCTGCAGGGATGCAGGTGGTGGGGCTGGAGCTCAGCAATTCCTGCTGTGGGTCCCTCTGGCAGTAGCGCTGTGAATCCTCCTGCCAAATCCTGCTCCAGCGATGAATCTGGCAGTGCTACCACCCTGACACCACTTCACACAGGAATGCTGAATTTATATGTGAGTCACAAATACATCTTTTTATGCACTCTTAAAAACCAGAAGCATAATTACCAAGGTCAATATATAATGTTTATTTCCTTTATAATAGACATTATAATTTCACTTTAGGGAAAAGCAACTGTATGCATAAAAATAATGACAAATATTAAAGTCACCAAAATAATGGAACCAGATCACTCTACTAATCCTAAATTTAAATGCATTAACGATCTCTGTAACATTAAAGGTCTGATAAGCCAAATTAGGTTTCTTGTAAGCATAATTAATCTTCTTTTTCAATGAAGATATTACAAGGGAGTTAATTTGAATCCCAAAGGCATTTCTAAAATTGAATTATATAGATAAAGCAAATATTTGACCTTTTACTGATAATTGCTATAAAAAATCAACATGCAAATGAAGCTTATGAAAACCTCTCCTGAAAATGTATTATTGGGTAATAAAATCCTCTATAAGGAAAATGCCAATCATTTAATGCCTTAAAAGACAGGTAACCCCTACCTTAACCTATAATTTAAGAGTATTAAATTACAATAATGAGGTCTGTGTTTATTAACAAATAATTGAATGGAATCAAACAGAAATGATTATGTCAAATGCAGGGATTATCTGGTTTTATTCATAGGTCATTAAATTTAAAAGACTGCTGGTGTTGGCTCACCTTTCCTTCTGAAATGATTTTTTAGTGTCATTAAATGACGGTGATATTTATTGATTTAAACTGCCCTCTGACTGGAAGGGGCTTTTTAATGGCCCTGAATCAGGATATCTTTGAAGAAAATTTCAATGTGGAAACAGCATTCACTCTTCGGTCACAAACTGCAGTTCCTAAAATCTCACACAGCCAGACACTCACTGGATGAGTTTAGGATTGGGAAGGTTCCTCAGTCTCTTGTGGTGAGCATGGAACCCTCTGGCTGCTGGGATTTGTAAGACTGAACCACAAGTCATCAAACAAGTAACGAGGGCACCCAAGAAAAGCTCTTTTTTGCCAAGGTTTTGCATTAAAATGACCAGGACATCATTTCCTTGTGTTTGCACAACACCAGCAGCCAGGGGCTGGTCTGTGCTTGTGGTCACACATCCCTGCACGGACTCAATAGTCCAGCAGGATCAGTCTGGGTTGAAATTAAACCTCAGTGTCACCCATAAAACCAGCAAGTTTCCTATGAGCCAAACTTCTGGTGGATAGGCCAGGAAGAAAAGGAAAATCTTTCTCATCCTTTAAGCTGCTCCATCGAGCCCAAATTTGAGGCCCAACAAAGCACTAGAACTGAACTAAAGCTCATTTTGTAACCATTCTGCCCCTGTTTTCCTACTAATTCGAGGATTTTGATCTCCAGAATTGTCAGCCAAGAACCTCAGTGTGCTTTGAATGTCCATCTCCAAACTTCACGAGCTGCTCAAAGCCAGAATTGAGTTATCCAGCACAGCTTTGGTCTCAGTACGAGGTGTAGACCTCCCTTCTGAGTCCCTTCCAACCAAGCAGGCCAACCCACAGCAGGCCAGAGCTGGTGCAGCCACTTGGGTTCTCTCTGGCCGTGCTGGGAAGCATTTCAGAGCCCGGGAGCCAACAAGGCTCCTCCGTCCTTTAGGCTCTTTGGAAATACCTACCCAGGAATACATAATAACCTGATTCTGTCCAGGTCTGGTTTTGACTTCAATAGCGCTGGCAGAAGATGCTCTCCAGCAGCAATTTGACTCTGTTCAAGGTCATCAGGATCCTGCAGAGAAGCATCACTCCTACATTGAGAGACTTTCCCAGACAACATTAACCAGTCTATTCTATCTCAAGCCTCTGGTCTTTAGATATAATTGCTTTATTAAATGTCACAAATGTTCATTTGACTTAGATGGTGTCTGTCTCTCTCTTTCAAAAAGAGAGAATCTTAATTTAGACACAGAAAATGGGCCATTTGCTGTGGAATTCAAAGCAAATACCCCATCTCTGACTCTAAACTCAGTCTCTTCTGTTGGAATGTTTGCAGTAAGGGACATTTAAATGGCCTGAAACAAAGTCATTTTCTTTGTCATTATTACACTGGAGTTTTCTATCTCTCTGATTAGATTAGAATTGAATCTGGTTGAAAGAAATTGAATTTGTACATTTCCCTAATCATAAGATCTTCAAACACTGAACTTTCTAGTACCAATTAGTCTGCCCTGATCAGAACGAACCTTCAGAGATGTCCCTGTTGATGGGAACAAGGAATGAAAAGCTGCTGATGAAAGCGATGATCGATTGATAAACTGCCACCTGCATAAACACTCTCATGCTCTTTCCAGGTGATTGCATTTCTGGCATCTTCAGAGCTCCTCGGAAGCTGGTGGCTACTGAAAAACTGTTCTGCTCTGTGTTTGTAGGAAATTCACGCCCTGCATTCTGGTGGTCATGGTCAGCTGTGGAATTGCTGTGACAGGCCATCCCTGACTTGCACTTGGTTGAATTTTGGTGTTTTCATCTGGCAGTAGGAAGCTGGTTTAGTGTGCTGGGGCTTGTAAATCCCCTCTGACAGCAGCTGAGTGTCCCTGTGCCTAGTGTGCCTCTCGAAACTCCACCCAGGGTTCTCTTGGACACACCTGTCTAAGCAGTGAAACACACATTTGTTGTTACACTTTATTTTCTGGGCATAGAACCCTTTTTCCATCTGTTCCTGTTCACAAACTGAAAAAAAAACCAACAATTTTGTACCCCCACGTGTGCCAATTGACTGTCTTTTCTCAGTAGGAACCATTTCTAACTTCAGATTAAGCAACCCAGATGCTTAGGCAAAGGGCAGCTTGGTCACATCTCCTCCAGCAAGAAGCAGGGGATAAATGTGTGTGCACAATGTGAGTGTGTCAGCAGCACACAGGATCAAAATAATGGTCAAAAGAGGGTCCAAAAGCTCAGTGCCAGCTCTCAGCCTGTCACCCTGTCAGCTGTATGTGACCTCTCTCTGGTGGGCATCACTGAGAGCCTGAGAAGGGGCAGGGAGGGCTGGGGGAAAGCACAGGAGGAAAGCACAGGTTACAGACCAGGGAGTTATCAGTGAGAAGTTAATCATGAGTATTCAAGGCGAAGGAGATGGTTTCTGACAGCCACCCAGGGCTAAATGATTGCAGAAGTGACGTCGAATTAAGCTGGTTTTGACACAGATGTATTTACCCCTCTGTGAGCAGAGAACCTCCTCGCTGGGGCTGGGCTTTGTCTTCAAGCCAGGAGTGGAGACGTGAAGACAGTTTTAGTGACTGCTCAAATGGAATGTGTTTTTATATTGAGAAGGGTTGTTTCAGGGAAACATCTGTCAAAAGGGAAAACAAAATTTCAGTGAGCAGCAGCACTGTTAGATCAGAACCCGAGAGATGAAGTGCAGGAAGACTGGAAATACAATAGGAGAACTCCAACTTTGAAACATTTGGCTTCATTACTCTTCATTACTCCTCAAACAATCAGAGCTGCCTCAAGTCATCTTCACACAGGGATTTTTCCCCCCTGTTTTGAACATTATTCCACAGGGACACTCGCTAAACTAGCTCATGTTCGTGCTGCCTTTTAAACTGACATATTGTAGGAAAGCTCCTGCAGTCCCCAGGAACCAGACACGGTCCTGTCTGGATGTTTGTCAGTGTGTAGTACTGCAGTAACATTTAAAAAAAAAATAAATAGCTGTTCCAAATAAAATGAGCAGCTGGTGTTCATCTGTAATCAACAGAGAGAGGGAGAGGTATTTCAAGGGGGTGACTCACCAGGAGATATGTCTGAGATAAGGCTGCTCAATGGACTTGTCCTCATCTCACGGGCCACAGAGGGGCATGGATGAGTAGCAGAGTGGTGGATGGCAGTAGTCAGATAAAATTAATCCATTCAAAGTGGCTAATCCCTTCCAGATGGCTTGGAGGATGAATAGAATTCCACAAAATTGGAGTCTGAGCGAGAAATCAGTGAGACTGTGGAGCACCCTTTAGCTTTAGAGACCATGGAGGCCCAGGGGCTCCTCGAGCAGAGGAATGTGGCTTTTGCAGAGCTCGGGGGACAGGACACATCTCCGGCCCCCCAGCACAGGCTGGCACAGCTCAGGTCTCACAGGACACAGCAAACGGGGCCAGGAAAGCCAGGGCAAAGCTCCTGGTCCCATTTGTACATCCTGGCCCTCCAAGGGCTCATCTCATGGGCTCTACACCGAGGATCCAACTCTGCAGTTCATGCTCTGCCTGATGCAGGAACCCAACATTTTGCAGGCATCAAGAGGAAATTCTGCTCTGCATTCTGTGTGGTGGCCTTTTCCATGTGATCCCATGGAGGGACAGTGCCCTTTGGAGGGAAGTGGAGGCTGGCTTGTCCCTCATGACAGCGCAGAGACAGGTACCAAATGATCTCCCCCTCAAGCCAGCATTAGTGACACTCATTTTTAGCATCAAACAGTGACTTTGCAGAGGCTCCAGCTCAGAAGCTAATGAATGGTTGCTCAAGGAAGCTATTTTTGCCAGCTGTTGGCAGTAGTTATTTTGCTTTTAATTGTGCATTCACATGCCTGAGTCTGATAACAGTGGCTGCTGTGGAAAAATGCAGTTTCATGAATAATAAATGTTCCCTTGGGAAAAAACCACCACTCTGTTTTAGACACCAGGAACCTCCTGATCCACTGTTGTCAGCTCTGCAAAGTCTAGTATTCACCAACACATTCAGCATCCTCCTGAATAATGATAATTCATCTGTGTTCACTTCACTAAACTATCATATTTTATGGAAGGAGTTAATTAAATGGTGATTTGCACTTCCGCTGAACATTAAACATTTAATGCAGATGCTCCAGTCATTGCCTGAGCTCTAAAGTGGGAAATGCCTTCAAAACTTCATATTTCCTTAAGAGGTTTAATGATGCTAGATCAGGCTATTTGCATACATACATATCCAGGCATATTTTATACCAGCATTTATTGCAAACAAACCCAGCTTTCTTCTTGCCATGTTCTCAAGAATACGAGGTGGGACACACAGATTGCAACTGAAGGGTCCTCTCTGGATGATTTGCCCCTGCCACCATCAAATTAATGGGCTCATTAATGAGAGATTTTCTAGGAAGGCATTAGAAAGAAACAGTTATCTACAGCGGGTTGTCTCTCCTATAATTTAGAATAAATTAATTGATAATAAATTAAGAATGCTAAAAATTAATTCTTGTACAGCAGGAGTGGGGCTTTATATGCATTGCCTTCAGCTGAAGTGTCACAGTAAATCCTCTGTAAGTAAATAATTATTGAGATGGGGGAGGAAAAGAAATTAATATTAATGTGCATCGAAGGGGATGAGACAGAGGTGAAATGTAAGGCAGCCTTCGGATGGGTGTGCGAGGAGGGCTTTTGCTTGCTGAAATATGAATCCTCGCAGGAGGCAGGAACAGAAAACGAGGAGCTGCTGGGTGTCTTGCATCCCTCGTGCAGCGGGGGCCCTGATGAACGGCCCTGCTGTGGCCAAGCGCTGCTGGCAGCACGGCAGGTGCCGCTGGGGCCGGATCCTGCTCGCCGAGCAGAAGGGTGCCTTCTTGTCCCACCAGAGTCGCCAAAAACTGACGCCTTGGAGAGGCTGCCCTGGAGCAGAGGCTGGGCAGAGAGAAAGGATAAAGGGCAGGGATTTATGGAAAGGCCTTCACAGGGTGCATCTTGGGCAGTGCAGGAGTCTCGCAGAGACTGCACCCAGGATGGACACAGCCACACGTTTTTGGGACAGATATAAGTTCTGTCCATTTGCATATCAGAGGTTAATTGTCCAATTCCAGCTTCAGGCAGTGCAGTCCCATTCTCTCAGTTTGCTCCCCCCCAACTCACTTTTGTTTCCATTTCTCGGGGCCTGAGACAGTGAGGTGTCCTTGATTCTCAGGCCTGGAGAGGAATTGTTGTGTCTGACCAAAATGGGAAAAGCAGTAGCTAACACTCTGTATGGAGCTCAGAGTTATACACTAAAGAATTGCAGGATAACAATTATATGAAAATATAAAAGCTAAAATCCCAAGGCATCAACACCTGGCTGGCATTCAGGGCTGCCACGATGGGGTTTGCGGAGAAGCGCTGCAGAAATGAGCCCCCACTTTAGCAAAACTTGGCAGGTTTTTTTTCCTATTACCCTCAAAATAAAATGAAATTGGAATTGTTTCTCATTTGGGATGTAATGCGTAAAAGTGAAAGGTTTTTTTTTTAAGTCACGCGTTTTCAACTGAGGCAGAGATGGGGAGAGTGTGGAGATGTTTCAACACATCTTCAAAAGCAAAGAAGTTTCATTCCCTCCACTCCCAGCAACAATTTGAGAAGAAAAAGGCAAATTTTCTCTTTAAGTTGTTCCATTAATAACACTGCATCTCCCAAGTGACAAATTGCTTGGGTCTTTCCCTCCTCCCAAATTCACACAACTTCAGTTTGAAATATAAGAAGCTCTTAATTTTCATTCTACCCCAGGATTTTCAGATCTAAACTTCTTTCAGCCTTTACACAATCATTTTCCTCAAAAAAAAAAGACCAAAAAAAAAAATCTTTAAGCAGTTATTGCTGCATATAACAAATGCTCTTGGAGTACCAGTTATGCTTTAATGTACATTAATTTTAGATCTCCTTGCCCTTTTCCAACTAAGCCTGCGCCTAGAATTTTTTAGGGTATGAAAAATTATTCACAGATATGTCAAGCATTAAGTTAGTAAATTAATATAGGTTCGAATTCAATTTGTTTTAGCAAACTAATGTTATAAAGAGCCTAGCGTAGCGTGAATTATTATCCAGATTTATGCTCGGCATCTGACAAAACGCTAAGCTACTTTTTCAAGTATCCACTAATTCTAAATAAAGGCGGAACCGTGCCATTCCCACACGGCAGTTCCCGACGCCAGCTTCACATTTGTAACTTGGTGCAGCTCCTGCCATTGATATCTCCCAAGTCCAGGTGCTTCAGCAGAGGCAGGAGGTGGGGACAGAGCTGCCCAGCACAGGCTCTGGGAGGAGTGACAAGACTCACACTTCACCACCATCTGAAGAGCAGGCAGCTGACAGAGGGTGTCCAAAGTCCTGAAAACGCTGATGGCTGAGGTCCATCTCCTCTTCCAAAGGTGAAATTACAGAAAAGCTGGTTTGCTCTCCTACTAATCATGGCAGCTTAGGGGGTAGAAGACAATCCTCACGGCTGGCAGCTTCCATCCCTGCTAGGAAACACACGGAGCAGAACAGAGGATTTCCAACGGGCTCTGTGCTCCAGGAAGGAGCAGGCAGCAGCACCACACACCATTCACACCATCACACCATTAACACCATTAACTGCTCCTCTGGTGGGCCCCAACATCTTCTTAAACACTCCCCAGGCTGAGCTCCAGCCTCCCCCTGGAAAGGAGCCACCAGCACATTGCACCAGCAATGCAAGATTTACAAGGAGCAGATGAAATCGAGCCCTACAATAGTTCATTATAATTAACAAAGCTGGAATTGCACTGGGCTTTGAGCTCTATATCAATGCTAAGTATCTCATTACCAGTGTAAAATATTTATGTCTCATGGTCTTTATCAGAAATGCAGGCTCACAGTTAGTGTGTCCTGGTCCAGAAGATGGATTCCAAGGAGGAAATGAACAGCTTGGAATAAAAGGCTGGCAGCCCCACAGGATGAAATTCCTTACTGCACACAACCCCAGTGATGGAGGGAGAAATGACTGCACAGCAAATGCACAGCCTGGCGCTGCAGAATTATGGTCTGTGTAAGCAAACGCTCTCCACTTTTCCCTCTTGTGTCTCCTCAGGGCCAGCTCAATCCTGGGCTGTCATGGCTTATGGTGGTTTGTGCTTCGACTTCATCAAGGGCTGGCAGGTGCTCCTGGGTCCAGCTCCAGGGCTGGTGGGAATTGCTGCTGCTTGCTTGCCTGTGGATCTGGAGACTTTCTTGCAGCCCAGCCTGCTCCACCTCCAGCCTGAGGGATTTGGGGATTTCCAGGTCTTGAGAGTGGAAGATAGGGCTGATGGACTTTTCCACGGGGTCTGCATTGTCCAGGAGCTTTGGTAAGCTCTCATAGGGTCTCATTTTCTCTTCCCACGGGAAGAATGCACCTCTGCCAGCACAGCCTTCCTCTGGTCCCCTCAGCGCTCCACGTGCTCATCCCCAGCCAGGGAAAGGCTCCAGAGCCACCACGGCCACATGCAAAGGAGACAGAAAAGTCATTTTTTGTTACTCATTTTCATCTTTTCTCTGGAGAACAAGGGTCAAGTCCTGGACAAAGGCTGCAGCTCATTTTTGCTGGTTCAGCAGTGCTTCACTGAGGACTTGAATAATTTGAAGGTGTGAATCCTGTTCTGGAACTTGGAAGAGCTGCATCCCTGCCTGCCATGGGCTGGCTGTCCGTGCCTCTGAGCGAGACGTGCAGGCTCGATTCCCTTCTCCTTCTGCAAATGGAGGCACAGGAATGTCCTTGTCCTTGTCCCCTGCCCTTGCCTGGCCTGTTGATGTGGGGCACAGCAGACACATCTCCCTCCACCGGGACCTCTGGGCTCCACTCTGGTATGAATAAACAATTTTCCCCTCTACTGCCTCTTACTCCAAACTCATAAATAGTTCCCAGGCTCACCACAAAGCTCGGGCACGAAGCTTGAGCCCCTCAGAGTCCCAGCAGGAGTGCAGCTCTCCGGGAGCAGGCAGAGGAGCACCTGCTCCACCCTACAGACGGATTAGTGCCGGGTTATTGGCACGCTGCCCTGCGCCCCTCCAGCCTGCAGGTCACCCTGCATTTCCCCAGCTCCCTGGGCTTGCAGGAAGCTGGCTGGGAGAGGGCACCCACCGGGAATCAGGCAGGAAAAGATTATATAGAATTATCAGCATTTTTTATCCGGGTCTGCTGTTGTGACGGATCCCAGCCTGGCCGGAGCAGGGCAGGGCAGATGGATTGCTTTGCTCACACCAGCTCTCACAAGTGAGGTGCTGAACGGTTCGACTTGGCCACATTTAGTTTCCAAAAGCTGCCAACATACTCCAAAAAATGGGGCAATTTTTAAAATTCCAATTAGGGGGTGAACAGGTTTTGACAGAGGGAAGCTGGGAGCGCAGAGGCACATTTTGTATACTTAGGACATTTATTTGGGAGATTAGCACCTCCTAGTAAACAGGTATTAACTAAAATCTGTCTGAATTATGCTTCTAATTACAATTTCATTTGTGGTGGTGTTGTATTTGTTACAATAAGCTTCCTGTGTATTTATTGTATTGTGTATTGGAGTGAGGCTCGGGCTGCTGAATGTATGTGCTGAATGTGAGGGCTTATGAACATTGCAGTGATTGCAAAGCCCTTTATGAAGGGTGAGTCATTTTATTCAAGCTTTGGAACCTTTCTCTTGCATTAAATGCAAGAAATATTCCAGGTGTCCGCCTGCATTCTGATCTGTAGAAGTTTTACTCCATCATCATTGCTTATTATTTTTCTCTCTCATTTTTAACTGTTGCCCAAAATGACAATTCTATTCTTTTGCCTCAACAATCTCTTTCTATTGGAGGTACAATTAGTATTTGGATCACCTTGTGCTTTTGCTGGATGATCTAAAGGTATTCCATCATTGCTATTTTTTGAGGTGGGCATTCCCCTCCATTTTCTCAGGTGCACCAATCCACAGCTCTGGGCTTGGTTACTGGTTTTTTCCAGTGATGGCAGCCTCCAAAGTGACCTAAGGAACAGCTGTGTGCTCTAAGGATCTCATTCCCGATTTCATACTGTAATATACTGAATCTTTACACAAACACCCCCGAGCCAGGACAGTTGTAAATTGTACTCAGACCATTGTGCATTTAATGCTTCTCATAAAGGTATAAAGTTTGTCTCCAGAAAGCCATAATGAAGGAAAGCAGATTGAAACCAGGAAGTGTCTCGTTAGCATGTGATGGAAATGTTAATCAGCAGTCTTTAAGGAGGATGTAATTAATTCCCCACACGGTGCTGTGTGAGGTTCCTGGGGGCAATCAGGCAGCAAAGGGCAGAGCAGCTGGAGGGGGAGGTGGGGAGAAGGTTATTTAGCTGTGGGAGAGGGGCTCCTTGGTGCTCTTCTCCATTTCATGGTTATTGGGGTTGGCCTCGAGCAAGGACCTCCTTGAAACCCGGCCTTGGTTCATGGAACCTGGTAAGGACCTCCCTGAAACCCGGCCTTGGTTCATGGAACCAGGTAAGTTGTGCCATCATTTCTTTCTGCTTCCAGGGGCACTCGGGTAGCAAAGCTGTACAGCAGGTACTGATAAAACAGGTGCATGGCTGGAAATCTCCTACTAAGGTTCTGCTGAGTACCTGGTCCTCCATCTTCTTCTCCTTCCAAGTTCTCCTCCGTTCTGTTCTTACGTCTGTGCTTTGGGGTTTGTGTGAGTCCTGCCCTGTTCTCTGGGTCAGTCTCCCACGCAGTTTGAGGAACACAAAGCAAACACCTGGTGCTGCACAAACAACAGTGATGATTGTCTATGGCGTTGGCTCCTACCCCCATGGTGTGTTCCCCTGAGCTTCGATCCCGAGAAATTCCCAGCTCCCTGTGCCACAGGCAGAGTGGTGCCTCTGAGGGCTGCACGTGCCTCTGCAGGGAGCTTGAGCTGGAAGTTGCCGTGTTTTTCTCCAAATGAGCTCCGTTTGTTTCCATTTTTAATGCAATCAAAGCAGAGCTCCAACTTTTGTGCTGAAAATACAGTCACTGTGTTCCACACATCCCTCTGTACGGAACCTCTTGTGTTTTTCCAGGGCAAAGATCTTTCCATCTGAATGGAAACTGAAGTTTGACTTTATTTCCTTGGACTGGAGAACTTTTGTTAGCTGGGTTGGATCCAAATTTCCTCCTTGTTACTGTGCTTTTCACACTCTGCCTGAGGCCTCAGTGTTACAACAGAAAAAACAGTCCCGGTCCCTGGGGACCTGTATCGACTATGACTCCTCCAACATCTGGGACTTTCCCACCCCAACAGATTTGCAAGCGCAGAGAGACTTTATTTTACTGGCTAATTTTGCAGAAAATAATAAAACATGCAAACCAGCGAGGCTGTAAACCAACCCCATTAAACCTCATTATTGTCAATTTGTGCCTGGTACCTGCGGCTTGTCGAAAGTTCTCGCCTGTGGTTAACCAGCAATTGTTGTTGTTTACATGTTTATGAGCTTGAGCCCAGCATATGCTTAATGGCTCTTCTGCTCATCTCATTCACTGTGGTTTTCCTCGCTGTTTTTGGAAGGCATCGTGGCCACAGCAGTCACAAACTGTGTCTGCCCAGCAAGGGCTGCTGACCTCCTGGCAAGAGGTGCCTTTGGTGGCAGGCTGTGAGCTTTTGTCCTCCTCTCTAGCACTGCTTTTGGCTGAAGAACTGTAAGGAGCAATAAAATGGAGAGGAAAAGGGCTACACCCCAAGGCCTGGCTCAGAGTGGGATCAAGGCCAGACCCATGAGAAGGGTCTGATAGATCCAAGCGTGATTTGGGCAACAGGAGAAAATATTCCAGCTGTGAGGTTACTGTTCTCCCCCTGGGAGAAGACAAATTTGAGGGTTTTTTTAATATTCTAGTGCCTGGAGTTATTTGACTGATGGCTGCGGATGTAGGGTTCCACGTAGGAACACGTCCTTCAGGGGTGGTTTGGGAGGACTGCAGATACCACTTCCTCAGGGCTGTTTCCTGAAACCCCTGCTCAGCTGTCAGCTGCATCTAGAGCTGTCTGAACCCCATGGCCTGGGGAGTTTATTTATTGAAGTCTCTGGTGAAGCTGCCATTTTTATACCATGGATAACAAGACTGGGAAAAATTGGTGTTCCCACCAAATGTTGTCTCTGTAATCAGAGGGGAAAGCTCACAGTGGAGTTCTGCTGGAAGAACTGGTGTGCTTGTGCAGGGAAGGAGTCCAGGAGGAAAGGACTTGATGACACCAAGGCAGCTCTGGGCACTCAGGCCTGGGTGCAGGTGGGTGATTTCTGGCAGCTCTGATATTGGGAATTCCAGCAGAGGGGCTGCCTCTGGAGTGCCCTCTTTAGTGAGGGATCGGGGCCCTCCCCTGGTGTGCCCAGCCAAAACTGGGAGGTCCCAAACCTCCGCTAGAGCCAGCCCTCCATGGTCAGTGCAATATCTGCTCTCTTCTTAACCAGAAACCCAGCGTTCCTGCTCATATTTTAAACTGAATTAGTGAGAAATGCAAAGTATTGCTTCAGTGCCTGCCTTTCTCTTATGGGGCTGGAGGAGTGTTACCTTTCCTGAGCTGGTGAAGTAGATCTATTCCATAACTCTTCAGGGAATTAATATCCATGTTATTAAGTTTAACATATTGCTCTCAGTTCCACATCTTTTTGGTTTAACAAGCAATTGCAGACTCAAAATGATGAGCTTGGTTGCAAATGCTGCACCTCTCTTTGGGGTCTGGGGATGTGAGTTTTACCAATTAAAGTGGAAATATGTTTGAACTGCACAGTGGAAAAATCAACAGCCAACTTTGCAGCGTGTGAGACTAAAAATGCTGTGGTGGGACCTCACTGGAGACCAGGGTAACCCCCAGCTCAAGAGGCTCTCTGGGAGAGCTGGTTTTGTCCTGTTTGCATAATGTTTGTCCTTGGGGAGGCTTATGGTGGGGTTAGAGCATCTCTGCTGGACTGGGCTGCAGGCAGAAACCTTTCCCTGGGGTCAGTGCAGTGGGACTCCAGTGGGTCTCTGCAGAGCATCAGGTGCAGGTGGACAGAACCACAAAATTCCCAGCATCTCTGGCCAATACCCAAAGCCAATCCTGTTTTGGGGAGGTTGGGTGATGTGTTTTCCCTTTCTTTTCTTTTTTCTTTTTCTTTTTTCAGTTCTTTTCCAAGCAAGAATGTCTTAGAAGAGATGTTCTGTATCTCTGGGAACCCAAAGTTCCAGCTCCTCTCCCTGTTACAGGATAGCTGAAGATTTCTGTCAAAGATACTCCCAAAAAACACCCTCCTGGGCTTTCTTTCTGACCTTCCAGTTCAATAGGTGCCTTCATCCCTCCCACCTGCAGCTGCAATGCAATCTGTGGCACGCCGGGAACAGCCTTCAAACCAGAGGAGTGGTGATTAGAAAAATCTGTCCCACACTGATGTTGGAAGATCCCATGGTTCAGGTGCCCCTTTCTGCCAGTCCAACTCCTCCTTTGGAGGACTGTTTTGCCCAGCAAGATAGAAAAATATTCCTCCACTGCCTTGCTACTCCAAGGTTATTTTCCTCTGTGTTTTTACCTTTTGCATCCTTTTGTCCCCGTGTGTTTTCAGGAGTGCAGTACAAAGTTAAGCTCATCAGGGAACACTGCAGGAGCATCAGGTTACTTGTTAGAATGAGCAGCAATAATCAAGAATAGATTTTTGGATGAAGTTTAAAGGTTTTTAATGAGCAATTTATCAGGAACCAGCTTCTGGAACATATTTGTTGGGATTTTCTACCGTAATCCCAAGCAGTGCTTGGGTTTTTTTTCTGATCTCTAGAAAGTTCTCAGATTTGAAAGAACACTTGAGAGGCTTTTTTTTTTCCCTTTAAAAAAAAAAAGTAAATCAAACCCTTGCCTGAAGCTCCCTGTACCCTCTGTAGTAACGGTGGGTTTTGTGTGGTGCTGAATTTCAGAGCTAAAGCTCACATTGCCTAAAATGTTTTCCCACCTGTGAGTTCTTGTGGCTCCTGCAGTGTCCAGGTGCCAGAGCTGCTGGGAGCTCCTCCGTGTCGCTTTTGCTGACCTTGAATGACTTTGATGCTGAAGGCCCCTTCCATCTCCCCACCCATCTGTATGCACTTCCATAGACAAAGAAATAATAAGCCTCCACACCATTAAATTCGGGCAACTGATGCATTTCAAATGCAGAAAACAGAAGCAACGGAAAGTCTTGCTAATTTTTACACTAATTTACACCAGAGGGAATAAGAAGTCTCTTAAATCAGATGCTAATTTTGTTTACTTAACTTCCTAGTCAGCACAATGACCTTTCATCCACGAGTAGGAACAAATTAGTGCAGAAGTTCTTTGTGGGAGACAGGAGAACTTGCCTCAACCTGATACTGAATAATACCCAATTAAATGTACTTCTAAACAGCTTTGCCTTCCCTCCTAGAAGGAAGCTTCAGATAAAAGAACAAAATGATATGCCTTTTATTTACCACTTTACAAAATCCCTCCACGTAATGCAAACAACCCTAACCCTAGTGTGTCTGATACAGGATTTGCAACGCTCTCGGTTTTTGGTAAGAGGATAAGAAGCTTATTACTGTTTATCAGGGGAGGATAAAAGATTCCCTGTTCCCCTTGCTAGGAGAGGAATGGATTTTCGTGTTTATCAACAATCGGGGAAAGGTGGGTGGGAGGGAGGTATTTGGGTAACAAAGCTGTAAACACACACACACAAAAAAAATTCCTTTCTGGTAGGTGAAAAGAATGGAAGTTCTTCCTATTTGGTAATGGGATAAGAGACATTGAGCATGCTCTTTGGCGAGATAAGGAGCTTACACTCCAGTGGAGCTGCTTTTTGGCATCAATGCAGAGATCCAGAGGCCTCCTGAGGATTAGGAGGCAGCTGAGCATCCACCTGGGGATCGGTGGAGGGAGCAGGGGATGCTGGATGTGGCCACGGTGGAGAGGGACCGAGCACCTGCAGTTCCTCGTGCTTGGACAGAGGTTTGCCCCCCGATGGGGAACTGTGAGTCACAGTGACAGGAAAGGAAAGGAGGGGCAGAGCCCAGATGTGCCTTTGGTCACCAGGGATGTGGCATGGAGCTGGCCAGGGGATAATGCCTTGGACTTTGGGGCAAGAAGGCTTGAAAGGTACTTGAGAGAGAGAGAGAGGTATCCCCAGCATCATCTCTTCTGCCACCTCTCTCCAGACCTACTCTTCAAGAAAAACCAAGCTGTTTGTGCCGCAAGGCAGTGAAGAGGAAAAGCAGAGCCCGACACCCACACTGTGCATTCCAAGGGATGCCTGTCCTCTCCTCTCTCTGGAGGCAGCATTTCATGTCCCCAGCCCTGCTCTCATTGTCAGGTTGATGTAAATTTAATATCCTTGGGTTATAATGACAGAAACCAAACGAGTGCCAGGCATTTGTCACAGTCAATGAATGAGACAATGTGGCACTAGGCAGAGCGTTGGATGCACCGGGCTGTGAAGGCAGCTGCCCACAACATCACCTTCAAGGGCGTGTGAGGGAGAAAGCTGACTGAATAAGCTGGTGGGAGGAGGAAGAGGAGGAAAGGGCCATGGCAGCCCCAACCCTGCTCAGTGCATGAGGTGCTGAGGTGCCACAAGGGCTGGGTGGGCATCAGGAGAGGTTAAAATTTAAATATATTGAAACTCTAAATCCGTGGCACAGACCTTGTTTAAAATACATGGTCTGACAGATGGAGGCGTATTTTGGCTATAAATGGCTCTGCTGCAGCTGGCATGGTGGAGGGGTGACCTCCCAGGCAGCCCCTGCTCTGTCAGTGTCACGCAATGCCCTGAGTGTCTCTGGCACCTGAACGACAGCAGAACCCAATTCCCCTCTCAGTTCTTTTGTAAACCTCCCCCTAGGAGTCACGGCTGCTGTTCCATCCACCTCTGCCAACTGGAGCACGTTCCGTGGGTCTCCTGTCCCCCTGGGAGCCATGGAAGGACCCAGGTCATGGAAGCAGCAGTGGGATTTTTGGGATCCCAAGATACGACCCTGGGGCCAGCTCTGGCTTGCCCTGCAGAGGGACTTTACCGTGAGCAGGTCCGTGGCTGCACCAGTGCAGTTCCTGCAGCTCTGGCTCTCTAAAGCTACAAATGCAAGGCTTGTGAGGAAGATAATGTGAGTTTTTTTACCCATTAATGCCACGGGAAAGGAAAAGAAGTTATGCAGCACACAGACCTTGCTCCAAACACGTAGTGCTGTGCAGATGGGAGCATCCCACCTGTCCCCAAAAGTTCCTCATTTTCATGCTTTGTATCAATTTTACATCCTCACCAGTCTGTGCCACTGTGCTTGCCTCCGGATAAAACATCCCAGGAAACTTCAGAGACAAACTGGGAGAAAAGAGATCTTTTCTTGACTTTTCTTTTTTAATCAGTAGTTTGGGGTTTGTTTTTTTTTTTGCTTTGAGCAATGACTTTCAAGGTAGCAATGGCTCTTTCTGAAAGAAAAAGAAAGAAAAATAGACAAACTGCTATAATTTTTTTTAAGTCAGTTTTCACATGCTTGTTAGTTTTTGGCAGCTTCACAGTCTGTCACTTAAATTAATTTTTCAGAGGTAGCAACTAATTGTCTTTGTTTTCCGGAGCCCCTGGGGCTCAGAGCTGACTGCTCTGCAACCCGGAGCAACTTCCTTCTCCAACAAGTTGTGTTTAGGCTGACTTGTGACTTAGGCAAAAAGAAGCTGCAGACACTTATTTCTGCAGTTTGTGTGAAATAAACTGTGCTTAAAACAAGCACGTGGTGAGGGGGAGTGAACATGCCCTTAAGAGGAGAATTGTGAGCAAAATTGCGGGATCTCGTGCTGAACTGGTTTTGCTCCGTGTCCGGCTGTGTGGCTCCTTCTGCTCCCAGATGGTGAAGTCCTGCTGCCAGGTGACCTGTCTGCCCCTCTGGAAGCTGCTGCTCCCCTTAGGAGCACGGGCAGAGGGCGGCTGGTCCAGAGCCAGCAGTCGCTAATCCTGTTCTGTTCCTGCCTCCTTCGTCCTGGATGAAGAGCTTGGGAGCTCTCTGTCCATCCCCTGCACGGCGCACCGGGATTGCTCCCGGGAGAGATGTTCACTTCATCCTCCCTGCTGCAGCGGGGCCAGGAAACCAGCCCAGCCCAGGGCCACCACTGCCACGAGGCGTGTGGCAGCCCCCGGTCCAAAGGAATAAATCCGTATTCATGGCTCTCTCCCTCCCACCTCGCTCAGCCCCGGGGCTGGGGCTGCAGATGGGGAGGCCGGCAGGATGCTCCTGGATCCAGATCCAGAGCTCAGCTCTTTTCAGATAAGGATTTCGTTTTGGGCTTCTCTCCAGTTGGGTACAGGCTGCAGATTCCTGCACTGCTCATCCTCCCCTTGACGAGCCCTCCAGCTCCGAGGATAAGCTCCAAGCTTATCCGAGTTATCGGTGGGATCCAGCTGCCAGGCAGTGCTGGCACAGACCGGGGCTGTGGAGTGGCCGAGTGGGAATGCTCTGGGGGCTGGCAGCACACCAGGACATCCCCGGTGGCAGGGGATCCCACACCCTGTTGAGGTGCACAAGTTGTTTTCCTTGTGGATATTGCCCTGAGAAGTGAGAGGGTTGTTGGGTTTTTAGGGCTGTGGAAGAGGCTTCTTGGATTGAGGTTGGAGCAGAGGAAAAGGGGGGACACGTCTGCTCTGAGATCGGCTCCCTGCTGTTGCATGACAGAGTTTTAAGGTGAAATTCCCCAAATCTTTAGGTTTTTGCCCCCACACCAGGGCCTGAGGACCTGTGGTGGGTCTGTGCTGGTCTGCCAGGAGCCTGGTGAAGGTGAGGAAGCTGCTGCCCCAACCAAGACAGGGTGTGGGGGACACACCATGTATCTTTAATGGCAAATAAGAGCGATGTTTTGTGGTTTGTTTGTTTTCCCCATCCACAAACCCTTGCGAGGGCCGTGGTTCTGCTGAGCCTCTGTGGGTCCAAACCTCCCACCCAAAATGAGCCCCCATGGCCCCCCTTAGCCAGACCTGCTACCAAAGAGGCTGCCCTGGCCTCCAGCAGCAGGGGAGTTCCCATATCCCCTTTCCAGATGAATCTTTCCCTCTGGAGCTTAACTCCAGCAAAGGAATGATTTGCTCTTACAGCCTGTTAATGAATTTCTGAAATAAGGAATTAATTACCGTCTGTCTAAATTAGAGTTGTCCTATCCTTTGAGATCCATCTTTTTGATTCTAATTAATTTTAAAAATTACTTTTAGAGTCTTCAGTAGAGATTCTAATTTATTTTACTCTAATATTATTTCTCTGATAAGCAAGTTAATTTTTAGATCAGAATCCGCCTAATCTCAAATTTGTCACACAAACTCTGCTCTCTAAGATACTGTTTACAGCTTTTTGGAGATGACAGATCTTGATGCACAAATCATTCTTTCTTCTTTTTTTCCTTTTTAACCACCTGAATGTGTGTGTTCAAAGGAGATTAATTGAAACCCTTCACTGTGCTGTGTTTAGGAAAGATCCTTAATATTTTAGAACCAAAACCAAATATTATTTATAAAGCTTCTCTAATTGCCCTTTTTCATGGAGGAAAATGCATGTCTAATTTGCTTTTTTAAAAGAACATTTGCTTTATGGGTATTTGCCTGAGTTTGACAGTTATTTAACTGGCTGTTTTTATTAACTCGTGTTCTCAGCACCAAGTGCAGTGGCAGCTGGGGAAAATTCAAATATCAATTTTATGTTCTTATCAAAGCTGCCATCCCACAGGCTGCAATAAACCCTGCAGCAAACTTCATTCTGGCTCCTGGGTTTGTCCTCGTGGAGATTTGTCCTTGTCCTCCGCTGATGGCAGCGCTGACACAGACCCCACGGGGACAGGAGTGGGGAAGGTGTGAGGGTCAGAGCTCAGCAATGGGCAGAGGGTGCAAAGGGCTGGATCTGTCCCCATGGACGGTGCGTGGGCACCCAGGCAGAGGAAAGGAACCCCTGGAGCAAAGTGCTGAGGAGGCACAGCAGCCTCCCCCTCACTGGCAGCATTTTTCTTTCTGTTTTTTCCTCTTTCCCGCGTTGGCTCTTTTCCTCTTTCCCGCGTTGGCTCTTTTCCTCTTTCCCGCGTTGCTTCTTTTCCTCTTTCCCGCGTTGGCTCTTTTCCTCTTTCCCGCGTTGCTTCTTTTCCTCTTTCCCGCGTTGGCTCTTTTCCTCTTTCCCGCGTTTGTTCTTTTCCTCTTTCCCGCGTTGGCTCTTTTCCTCTTTCCCGCGTTGGCTCTTTTCCTCCTTCCCGCGTTTGTGTTTTCTCTCTTTCCACGTTTCTGTTTTCTTTCAAAAGTTTAAAAACCTAGTAGCAAGGGACAGAGAAATAACCTGAAGTCTTACAATGTCACCAAAAATCTTGCAAGCAAAGCCCCAGAGAGTCCTGGAAGTTTTTCTGGAGGCCCCAGGGGAACTCGGAATGTCCCACTGTGTCTCATTTGTGGAGAAGACCCCTGTGCTGAGCGTCCTGCTGAGCTGATCTCTGGGGTCCCTACACCCCTCCCCAGGTCACTACTGAGCATTTTTTGGCCCTGGCCCGAGCTGAGGGGCACCAGTGCACAAAGTGGGCAGAGTCCCTTGGCCGTGCATCTGCTCCGTGAGTCCTGTAAGAACCAAACTTCCCACATTTGTATTCAAGCTGTGAAAGAACCTCCCCCGTCATTTTGGACAATTTCATATTATAGTCTGTTTGGGTTCTTAAGCTCCTTCTATTTGTATTTTTTAATTCCCACCTGTGTGGGGGCTATGGATCTCAGATTCTAAGAATCCCAGATGCTTAGCAGATGGTTAGCTTGAAAAAAATAATCAAAGAGGCAGCAAAATTGTGTTCATGAGCTCCTATTTATTTCAATCTGGTGTTTTGCCTCACAACAAGACTAATAAGCAATTACTCTTGCATCTCGAATGCTTATGCAGTGTAAATGCATCTGTCAACCAGATTCAACATCATCAATAAAGCTGCCAAAGCTGTTCATAATTCAATGATATATGCTTTGAGCATCTTTTTTGAATATAATTTAAAGATTGCAGTCCTATGATTCCGACATTATTTCCTGTGTGTTTAAAATACCTCCAGCTGGAAGGATCCACGCCTGCAATCACATAATCACCTCTGCCTGTGTGGACCACGGCAGACAGTGCCATTTGGCTTGTGTGAGGGTGTTACTTTCTGGCTGGGCTCTGACAGGGTTCCCAGGAGGGCTGCTGGGGCTCAGGGAGCCTTTCTGGGATCTGGAGTATTTCTCCCCCCTTTCCCTCCTGGTAAATCTCACCCCCATGCAGAATTCCCTTGAAGTGCCACGGGCCTTACGTGCTGTGCACGAAGGGAACTTGTTAGCAGGGAAGGTGTGCTCTGCAGTGCCTGGGGGAATGTTCTTTTGAAAAGGATCTTTTGCAGGCAAATGTTGTTAGGAAACAGGCTGATGTGATAAGTCTCTGCCTGTATAGACACACATCTTAATGGCTTTTCTGGATTTCATCCCAGTTTGACAGAGATGTCCTAAGTATATTTTCGTTCATCACAAAGTGGTTTGGCTTGGAAAGGACTTTAAAGACCATCCCATTTCAACCCCCTGCCATGGGCAGGGACACCTTCCACCATCCCAGGTTGCTCCAAGCCCCATCCAACCTGACCTTGGACATTTCCAGGGAGGGGGCAGCCACAGCTTCTCTGGAAAATTAATGTATGAACAGCTCAGCTGCACTTGTGCAAGCTGGTACCTTTAAAGCCTTGGCTTTAAAATTATTTAAAACTAGAATCCAGCACAGGCAGCTCCCAGGGCAGGTGCCGGTGTGGCTGGGGTTTATGGTGGAGCAGGGTTTGCTGGAAGGTTCCTGGGGTGCTCCTGCAGCCCCTCCTGGGCTCTCCAGCTCCCTGAGGAGCTCAGGAGCCAATTTCTCACCAGGTGGGGATGGACCTGGCTCTGCTTTCGTCCTGTGCAGGCCCACTGAAGGACAGAACCAAACTTTGGTCCCTGCTAATGGGATCGTTGTGGCTTTCCTGTTTCCCAGCTCTCCCAGGTGCCCAGTGCTGCTGCCAGGCTGCTCTCCACGCCGCGTTTTCCGGGTGTGGAGCGTGCGTTCTCCAGCTTGGAGTGGAGCTGCTAATCCGCTGCAGGAAGGGGATGCTCACTGGCACTTGGCTCCTTCTTATCTCTGCTACCAAATCCATGCAGATTCTCTTGGCCATAGGCTTTTACTGCTGCTACGAGGAGGGATTAGCTGGTTTTTCCATCAGGATCACTTTTTGTGTGCCCGAGCCCTCTGTTCCTTGCACACACACAGAGAATGCTAATGGGCTCTGCCTCTGTTTTCCAGCCACCCACTGGGGTGAGTTTCTCTTTCTCTTGGTTTGCTTTGTGCCTTATGTCAGTTAATGGAATACAGATTTCTGAGCAAAGAGAGATCCCAGTGATTTTTTAAACTTTTTTTTTTCCTAAGTCTCTGCATGAATGAGAATCCGAGTCTATCAATGCGGGAAGCAATACTGCACAGTTTAATTTCTCTGCTCTCTCAACTGTGTCAACTCCTGAAGGGACAAAGGAAAAAAAAAGAAAGGAAAAAAGAGTTAAAACAACACGCTAGGAGTGCTAGTTCAAGGTTACAAAAAGGAAGTGTTTTAAAACAGAATCTTTGGAAAGGATCCATCTTCATTGCCAAGCCTGTGCAGTTGCCCCTTCCCTAGAGATTTAGGAGTGACCAAATGTTAATCTTTCCCCACATCAACAGAAAACCATCCTGGCTGAGGTTTGTGCTAAAGTGAACATATTTTGTCCTAATGTCAATTCATTCCTGGTCCCTCAAGAACAAGCCAGATTTGCTCTGACTGACCTTACGCTGAGTTTTGGGTTCCTCATTCCCAAATTCTCCAAAAGGTCAGTGCCCACTGAGGAAGGCTGGAAAGCAGTCAGCTGGACCATGTGCTGCCAGCACTGGGCTGGGTTTGGGGGTTGTTTTGATGTGTTTCCCTGTTTTGAAAACACTTCCCATCACTGCTGGAGATGAGTCCTCCTCTCTCTACGTGTCCTTGTGTTCAAATCTGTCCTTTGGATTCTTCAGTTAAAATAGACTGAAAATCCAAGTCTGCCTTATTCTGTGAAACCACTGAAGCTGAAAACTTTCCAAAATACCAGCCCCAAACCCTGAATCTCAATATTCGCTATAGGGCTCAGGAGAAATCACAGGATCGCTCTGGATGCCCTATTTTACACATTGCATGATTTTACTCCATTTCATGCTTTCCCAGCTAAGAAAAATGTTTTAAGACCATGGAACAAGTGAAAAGATGAGGATGGTTTCCCCATCCCAGCCAGCTCTGCCCAGCTGAGCTCTCGACTGTTAAACCCAGCCTGGGTTTGCGGCCAAGAAGTACAAAGGGGGAAAAGATGGCAGAAAAATTTAAACCACTTTATGAAGTATTTTACAGAAGAGTGATGTGGCATCCACAGAGCAGTTCATGGTGTGCTGTGAGGGGTTTATTGGCACTGGTGAGCGATGCAGTGGCCACACGAGCCCGTGCTAACAAAACCTTTAACTGACACCACATCACTCTGATCTCCTGAGCCAAATCCTGCTGCCTTCAGCCAGGTGACAGATCCCTGGGGATGGAGCCAAGCCAGGGTTCTGAGAGGCTCCCCCAGCCATGTGCCCTGCAAGTCAGGGGTTTGGTGGGCTCAGCAGGTCCCCACCCCCTAATCAGTGCAGCTGCAAAGCTTTGGGTTTGGACTGTTCTGTTTTCAGATTTGGGAGTTCTTTGCTTTGAGGAGAAAAGCCCGAGTTCTGGAAAAATTCTATTTTCTGGAAATGCCAAGTCAAGTGGGCTTGAAGGCTGCATCTTTGGTGGAGGAGCTGCAGCAGGGGTGATGCCACACGATCCCCAAGGGGGTGGCCATACAACGCCAAGGGTGGCCACTGCTGCAGCAGGGGTGGCCCAGCCCTTTGAAAGGCAGAGGGTGCATTTAGGCCATACAATAATTGAATGGTTTGGGTTGGAAGGGATCTTAAATCCCATCTCCACCTTAAATTCCACCCCCTGCCATGGGCAGGGGCACCTTCCGCTATCCCAGGTTGCTCCAAGCCCCATCCAACCTGTCCTTAGTCACTGCCAGGGATCCAGGGGCAGCCACAGCTGCTCTGGGCACCCTGTGCCAGGGGCTCCCCACCCCGAGGCCAGAGAAGGTCCAGGGTGCTCCCACCCATGCAGGAGATCATGGAGGGGACTGGCCAGACCGCTCTGGGTCTCACTGAGGTTGTTGCTGGGTGTCCCAGCAGTTTCTCACTGCTGACAAACTCTAGCAGCAGCTGCAAAATCCCTCCTGAGAAGCAGGGAAAACCAGCCCAGCAGAGAGAGCTCAGGGCCCATGGGGAACAGATTATCAGAGAGCTGCTCTGGCTATATAAAATTGTCATGTTGTTTCTCAGTTTCCCCGTGTCACAGCTCAGTGCAAGTTCTGCAGTTTGAGGAGGTTACCAGGCCAACACACTTCATATTGATCTTTCTCTCTGCATTATCATCAGCTGTAACTAAAAACAATCAAGGAGCAGGTGGGGGCAAGCCTGCGTTCAGGCAGACAGAAATACAAATATCCTTCCTGCTCTGCAGCCTGAATTCCATCAGACCGATTGGCTTTGGGGTGGAAGTTAGCCCTGCTTCTGCTTAAAGCCACATTTTTCCCACAGAAGAGGTAGAAATGCCAGGTTTTGGTACCATGTGAATCTGTGCCTTCACATCAACACAAACTGATCAGGCCCCCATCAAGTGTTGTCCCCAGTTATCCTGGAAGCTGCTGATGGCGGTGGAGCGAGACGGGTGTGGAAGATCAAACATGAGACAATCTGTGCTGCATTTCCAACCACCTGAGGCTTCAAAGTGCCAGTGTGGCGTCTGCTGGGCTCAATAACTTGAACAGTGCTTTAAAACACGTCCGCTGTCCATGTTTGCCATTGTTATAAATTAATAGCTTTCTCCGAGTTATTTCAACTTATTCTCCCACATGTGCACTGTGTGTGTTGCTCTGTTAGGGACAGTGAAATTACAACAGCATGGTTCTGTTTTTCCTTACCCACCATTACCTTGCTAGTTTTTAATCTTTCCTGCCTGGAGGAGTTTTTGAACAAAGTAACTTTTTAAATCGTGATGTTCTTTAGTGCAATGTCTGGAGATAAGTTTATTGTGCTTTTACGGGATGTAAGTAAACACATTTCTTAAATCTACAAAAAGAAAAATATCCTGCCGTGCCTTTAGGGAAGGAGAAGATGGGCGGGGACTGTCAGAGCACCGGTGCGTGCCTCGGGCTGGGCTGCGGTGGCCGGAGGGATGGTGGATCTGTGTCTCCGTTTGTTCCACGCCTCGCGGGCAGGAGCGAGCGGGGAGCGGCTGCCGGGGCTCCGGTTGTGTCCGTTTGCTGCCTTGGGACCGCACTGTGGGCTTCCCAGCGGGGAAATCCCGAGCACACGGGCTCGGAGTGCGCTCAGGGGGAGCGGAGAACTTTCCCCTCCCATTGGCAGCGAGGTCGGCGCGCAATGGAGTTCCTTAATTTCGCGTTACGCGCTGCCGGAGAACGCGCGGATCCCTCTGGTGACTAGAGGGGAAGCAGCTTGGGGTTTCTCGAGTGTTTGACATCATTTTTCAAGGCTGCCAACATCCCTTGCTGCCCTGAGGGGCAGCACGGTCCGGCGCTGGGCACTCGGGTCCCTGCCTGCGCCTTGGACCCTGCGGGATGCTCACGCCAGGTCGGGCCACCCCCGGGCCGGGGTGAACACGGGGTGAACAGCCCAAAAAGTGGTGCAGAGCCAGGCACAGGGGCAGGGCGAGATCCCTGAGTCCTGCCACCCCCAGGTATGGGCGCAAAGCCTTGACAGAGTGCTGCTCCGGTGCGCTTCTCTCGCGGGACAGGAGGGATGCAGGGATGCGGCCGCTCCCGCAATTCCCGGTGTCTGTGAAGAACCACCTCGCCTCCTCTGGCTCCTAGAAAGTCTCTTTATAAAGGCACCACCTTTAGATAACACAGAGGTTTCTCCCTGTCAGGCAAGCCAGAGTGCGGAGGGTGATGAGAGGCTCAGCCTCCCCTCCCTGGTTCCTGCAGCCCGCATTCCCCCTGGAATCACGGCTGAAGCTCTCGTCCCCTGCCTCCCCCTCCGCCGGCTCCGCGGGACACACAGCGGCTCGCAGCGAGGCCTTCCAGGGTCTTTTTACATCTTTAGCTCTGCCCTGGTGGGTGCCCAAGCAGCTGCCAGGGTCCGGGTGTGGGTGGGCACATCCCTGGCCCCAGCACAGGCGATGGGAGAGGAGGATGGGCGGCTGAGCCTGAGCCCGGCCCGGGGATGCTGTGGCATGGGAGGAAACCCGACCCTGTGCTTTCCCACGAAACCTCTCTATCTCCACGTGGAGTTCCTGGCTCTGAGAAAGCACCATATTTCTTCATGCTGAGCAAGGAGGAGACTGTAAAGGGTGAGATGTGGCCTGGAGGCAGTTAAAATTTAAATTTTTCCACTTTTCTGAGCGCTAATACCATGATCACACTGTCTAAATAATGTCCATGCTCTGGCTGCTCTATTACCTGTCCTAAGCATGATTTACTGCTGTAATAAATTAGCCCCTAAGCCAAAGAATCAAAAATAATTGGCTTTATATCTTGGTCCCCGTTTTATCTTGTACCTTTTTCCTTTCCACCTGCCCTCTCTCTCCCTCTTATTCATACTCTGACATTTTTTTCCCTTCTTAATTCCTTCTCAGGGGCCACTTTCTGATTCTTTTCCACTCTTCATGCTCTTGGGATAAACAGATGTGGTTTCTTGTCCTCTGTTTTCTCCTCCAGATGTTTCAAGCTATGGCCACGGGAGCAGCGTAGCCCCGTGCTGGCTGGGGGGGCTGCAGGAGAAGCCCCTGCCCACAGGAGGTGACAGAAGTTGATAAGGACATCACTGTCACAGCTGGATTTTAAATGGACTTTAAAATGAGCCACACGTCTGATCGCTCTGAAATACTCGATGGCCTCCGAGCATGAAATACCGCGGGGCAGGGCGCTGGGGGGGTTGATGGGCTGTGAATCTTCTGTATCTTTTGTGTGTTTGTGTTTCTGCTCTGTGCCTTTAACCCGAAGGGTGTGACACCACACTTAGCAGCCTGTCCCCTTCCTCGTGTCACCTGCGGCTGTCACCACCTCCTACCACGTCCTCACTGAGTAGCAACTCACCTGTTTCCAGCCGAGGAGTGGGCATCCAGCCCTTCCAGGAGAAGGCAGAGGGGGAGCGGGGTGTGCTGGATTAAGCAGGGCAGATCTGGCGAGAAGGCTCGAAGCCTTGGTGAATGGTGACCGTTAGAGCTTGACCCAAAATGTTTGGCCCCATGACGCGTTCTGAAAGCGGTTGCAGCACAAGACCCGTGAACAGGAGTGGCTGACAGGGGTTTTATTTGTCCCTAGGAGCAGGAGGTGTCCGTGTTTGAGTGTGTGCAGTGTGTGTGTGTACAGCAGGAGGGAGGGACAGGGTGCTCCTCCTCCTCTGAGCAGGGATGTTCTGCCTGAGCTCCACTGCTGCAGGGGGCTGGCGATGCTGCCCTTGGGCTCACACAGACTCCCACAAGGATTTGGGGTGGAAGAGATCTTAAAGATCACCTCATCCCACCCCCTGCCATGCGCAGGGGCACCTTCCACTAGCCCAGGTTGCTCCAAGCCCCATCCGAGCAGGCCCTGGACACTGCAGCACCATCGCTGCTGTGTCCCACGAGCGGCTCCGAGCCCGGTTACTCCCCAGCAGAGTTAACATGGGAACAACTTGACTGCTCTAAGCAACCCCAGCGAGAACAGCTTGAAAAAGTGGAGGCTGTTTTTTCATTTTCCTTTAACTAAATGGGCATTTTCTGTTTTGTGGGTTTGGTTTTTTGTTTGGGTTTTTGGTGGGTTTTTTGTTTTTTGGTTGGTTTTTGGGGGTTTTTTTTGAGCTGTTAATGTTCATTTTGCGTGCGGGCACGATGCCGTTCCTGTTTCAGAATGCACACAGCAGAGTGCAAAAATCAAGATTGCATCTCATGCATAATGCATGGCCCAGCAACCCGCTCAACAAATTACCCAAGCAGATTCCTCCAACAGGGCTGGGGGGAAGGAGGGGAAAAATATCTTTGTAACAAGTATCTTTCTAAAGAAATGACAAGATAAACACATAAAAAATAGGCATGCAGAGATATTTCTCCGGGGGGTCAATTCAGAAATTAAAGACAAGGATGATATGGCTGGAGAGTGTGGAGCAGCAGGTTGGGGATGGGGCAGGGGCAGCTGCAGGTCCTGGAGCTCCTGGATAAGAGCGGGGAGCCCAAAGCTACCTGTGGAGGTGTCCAAGGACTTGATTTGGTGTTGGGAACTTATTAGAGGAGTGACTTCCCATGGAGAGAGGTAGGAAAAGGGATTATTTGGTTTATTTATCGCTTTCAGTGTGCTGGGTTTGCAGGGGTGTCTTGCAGCTCTGTGCTGCTGTGTGCCACTGGACTTTGTGCCAATTCTCTGGAAACAGAAGCCATAAAAATAGAGATTTTATGTGTGGGAGGTCATTTTCTGTGTGGAGGATGGCGAGGAGGGGGACGGAAAGAAGGGAACTGGTCACCAAAACCTTTCTTGTTTCTCTGGTGTCACCAGCCCAGGAGCAGCCCCGGCTTCCCCCACTGCTGCCAGATGCTGCTTTGCAGCCCGGAGAAGACGAGGATGAGGCCTCTGCTCCCTGCAAGAGGAGTTTTCTGCAAACAGGTACCCAAGTAAGGGACCACATTCCTTCCCCGTGCCCCTGCTAAGCCTGGATCGTTCCCTGCAGGAGAGGGAGCATCCACTGCCCGTTCCCAGAGCGCTTCCCTCAGGAGCGAGCACTGCGGTGACCCCCGGGAGCCCAGCTCTGGGCTCAGGGTCACACTTTGTGGTGGAGGAAAATGGCATTTTAGGAGCAGATGGGGGTCGGTTTGCTTTCCCTTCACCCTGGAGGGTGAGGGGTCCATCACGCAGGGCTGGGCAGGCAGCACGGAGGGGTTTGGTGGATGGGGAACCCTCGGGAGTCTGCTCCTCTGGAAGCCAAACCTGCTCCGTCTGGAGGCCAAACTTGCTGAAAAGGGTCGGAGGAAGGAATTCGTCTCCAGGGATGTAGAGAGGCAGCCCCAAAACTTCAGCAAGCACTAAACGTGCTCACAATTTCCCCCTGACAACAACGCCCACGCCTCCAGGATCACTCTGATCCACGCAGGGCACAACTTGAGACCGGGCTTGGCTGGGGACTTTTTTTCTAATTCGAGTAATAACTCAGGTCCGAAATCTCATTTTATTCATGTCGCTCACACTAACGAGCCCGGGCCCGACCCGGCAGGGAGCGTTTGGGGTTATTGCGGCTCCCCGCGGGCCGGAGCCCAGGGCAGCGCGGCCGCCGCGGGTCCGTGCCGGGCTCGGCGCTCCCGGTCCCGCAGCGCTCCCGGAGCTGCGGCCGCGCCGCCCTGCCAGCGCACCCTGCTCTTGCCATCTAGCGGCAAAATCACCTGGGGAGGCTCGTCGCCGGCCTGAGGAGCTAAGGACGAGGTCAGGAAGGGAAGGGGGGTAAGAGAGAAATGTTTGGAGGGAGTTTGTGCTGTTCACGCAGGTTTTTTCCAAGTTGTTACAGCCGTGAGGATGCCCCGCTATGTGGGGTTGGTGCCACAGGTCTCAGCCTGCCGGTGGCATCCTCAGTGTGACGTGGCTGTGCTTGGCTGTTCCCAACATCCAAAAACCCTCTGCCGGCAGTAGAACCCAGCGCTGGAGCTGCACATCCCCTCCCCACGGGCACCTAAGAGTGGCTGCCGGGGTTGAAAGCAGGAGCAGCTCGGGCTCCCTGCCACTGGAGCGGTTTGGTGTCACCCCAGCAAAGCCCTGACCTCCCTCCAGGTCCCTGCTCTGTCCCAGTGCCACCCCTCCAGGTCCCTGCTCTCCCCCAGTCCCACCCCTCCAGGTCCCTGCTCTGTCCCAGTCCCACCCCTGCCCGTGCTGGGAAGGCTCTGGGCTCCAAGGAGCGGGTGTCCACAGGGGACCAGGGTCAGCTTTGGGCTGTTCACACCTCGGGAACTTGGTTCCAATAGAGCTGCAGAGTGCTGCCACTTCCTTTTTATACTTCTCTTCCCATATTGTCATTTTTGTGGAATTTGGGAGTGATGACAGGATTCGCTTCTCGTTTAGTTCAGGAGTGTTTAAAATAAACCCTGCTCAGCTCTTTGGGCCAGGCTGGAATAGGAAAAGCTGACCCAAATTGCTCTCTGATTCCATGTGGAAGGTGAGGAGGGCTCTGTCCTCTCCCCAAACCTCCCTGGGATCCCACAGCAGCCCTAGGAAGCCCACCCCTCTACCCCCCAGCAGACAGCACTCTGCAAAGCCTCCCAAAAACAGAACGGGCAGCTTTTGTGGAGATTAAAATACCGCAAGATCTGCTGTGCTTTTGTTTTTAAGAACGCCTGAATGTATTTGCATTGATTTATTTTTAATACGAGCCGCAACCTGTGAGCTTTGGGTATTATTTCCATTTGTTCCCCTTGGCACAGGTGGGTCTTCAGCGGTGGGCACAGGCCCTGCTCTGCCCCCAGGGCGCTAAATACTGCCTTTTCTCAGTGCTACTGTACAGCTGCACGTATTGCAGGGGGGCTAAAGAGCTGGGGAAAACCTCATCTTTGGTTTTTTTAACTTTTATTTTCCCCCACCTTTTTTTTTTTTTCCCCTTCATCTCAACTGGCCCTTGGCATCCCCTCTGAGAAAGACCTCAGCCTGTTCACTGCCTGCGAGCCTGGGCAATGAGCAGGAGGTTCAAGGTCACAGGTAGTGGCAGCAGTCTCCCCTCTCCCCCCGGAGCGCTCCTCCCCGAACCACTCTCTCAGCAATGTTTCCAATCACCTTGCCCACAGAATCAAAGTACAGGCAGCAACTCACTAAGCAAATGAGCCCCTCCTATAATTCCATTTGCTTATGCTGCTTATTTTTCTCCTGCATAATTATTTTTAAAGGAAAATTTAATTTTGTTTAATGGGAACAAAGTTTAACACTTGGTAAGCTTTGTCTTCCACAGCCACCATCTGGTGAGCTTTTTTCCTGGATTTTTTTTCCTAATTATTTTTAAACCAGCCCAGTAAATTGTGTGTGGTTAAGAGGCACTTCTCGTTAAGATGAAATACTTTGATCTCGTAGGATCATCTGTTTTTAAGGAGGTAATGATATCCTACTTTTTTTTTTTCTCCCAGTTAACCCAATCTCAATGGAGAGACCTGCCCAGGTGTCAACAGGGTGCAGCAATTAGAGCCTATCAGAAGAAAAAAAGGGGTCAGGAGAAGATCTCTGAGAGGGCACAACAGGGACCATTAAGAAGTAAGTGGCAAATCATCTCAGGAAAGAGAAACATTTAACCTGGTTATTTATTTATTTTTAAGTGCAGATGGTGTGGGGGGAATAAAAGGCTGCAAGAAGACCAAGAGTCATGAGAATGCTATAAATAGCTGTACAGCTGTTTCCTTCAGGTGTTATAACTCAGAAACGTAGGATGATTAATTTTGAAAGTTGAAATGTATAGCGGATTCTGATTACATCTGAGTGTCTATAATTTAGCTACTTAGTAAAATTAACTTGACGTTTTTAGTGAGCGGTGAGGACAATAACGTGTGAAGAGACTGAAGAACAAGTTTGCCTGCGCGCTCTTCCCTTACCTCCCCCACCTTTTCCCAACTCGCCGAGTTAAAAATAAACTTTTCCCGTTTTCCCCGGATCCGGAGGAATGGGTCTGGCTCCCCCTGCTGGCGGCCGGGGGCAGCGCCGCTCCCGGGCGGGACACGGCGGGTTCGGGGAGCGCGGCCCGGGCCCGGAACCCGCCCGGAACCGCCGCCAAGGCTGTGCCAGCCCTGCTAAATCCATTTGTGTCCTTCAGAGGAGGCCTGTGCTGCGAAGCGGACCGCAGGACACAGCAGGGAGCGCGGAAAGAGGCACCCTGGAAGCGCGGGGCCCAGGCTGGCTCCATCCAGAGGCTGTGCGGGAGCACCGGGAGAGAGCGGCCCGGGGCTGGGGGGCTGCGACAGCGCTGCTCCGCCTGGGCAAGAGACCGCTCCGGGGTGGTCTGGGGCCTTTTCAGAACCAGAAGAGACGGGACAGAGACTGTTTACAAGGGCCTCAAGCCCCTTCAACAAGGGGGAATGGCTTTACACTGAGAGGGAGGAGGGTTTACATTGGATATTAGGAAAAATTTCTTCCCTGTGAGGGTGGGGAGGCCCTGGCACAGGGTGCCCAGAGGAGCTGTGGCTGCCCCTGGATCCCTGGGAGTGTCCCAGGCCAGGCTGGACGGGGCTTGGAGCAGCCTGGGACAGGGGAAGGTGTCTCTGAGGTCCTTTGAGGTCCTGGGACAGTCTCTGAGGTCCTTTCCAACCCTGCAGCCCCGTGTGCTCCAGGGCTGCGTGGAAGTTCCAGCTCTCCCCACCCCAGAGCACAAACTCAGAGTTTTGTGGAAGCCCATTTACAAAAGGGCAAAATCCAAGGACCAATATAACCCCAATCCTGTATTAAGATCTCCCAGCCCCAGTGCTTTTTTGTACAAATTTTGTGCAAATTTTCTTGTACAATGGGGATATCATCAGCTTGAGGGGGAAAAGACATCGTGTTTTGTAAAGTCAGGCTTGCACCGCAGCCTCTGCTTTTGTATCCAAAAATCACTTCAAATTATGGTCTTGTTAATGTTAAACTGAACTATTTTCCCAGTTCACTCTGTGTCACTCAGGAAATAAATGATCTGATGTGGCCGCTTTGGTCAGTAATGGCCAAAGTCTGAGGTTTTAAACAAAATAACACAAACACATTTGTGATTATTTTTCATTTTAATTGTCTGATTCTAAGTAACATTTTCAGACACAGCATCAATCTAAGTACCTAACACAAAGCCCAGCATCAGGCAGCTTCCAGAAGAACCTTCCAGAGATGGTTAAAATGCTTTAAAATATTTAACATTTTTCACATTGCTACAAAACAATGACAACTGGCAGAGTATTTTTTTAACCTACATTCTTTTAGCAGGAGAGAAAACAGTGGAAGGTGGATCACATTCTTGCTTCTTTCAGGATTTGTTTGACTACAACAACAAATAGTTTTATAACATGACAAGTACAAATATAAAATTTCAAATGTGCCAACTTTAAAAAAATCTGGATTTTTCCTCAATACCTGCAGTACCTTGCTTCTATAATAAATATTAAAAACCATCTTTACATTACAGAAAATGTTAAATAAGTTATTTACCAAAAGGTGTCTTTTTTTGTTCTTTTTTTTTTTTTTGGTCAAAAGCTGATTCCATTAAAAGAGCTGAACAAACATTTTTTACATCAATAAATAGTAAGGCAGCACAAAGCAAACAACACCGACAAAACCAGTCTCTGTTAGCAGAACTTTCTCCTTCAGAGAATCCTTTTTTTGCTGGTGTAGGAAGGTGATTTTTGATTCTCAGCTGGTGGGACCTGGTTAGAAAAGGAATAATTATTATTACTGTACAGTACCTCAATGCCCACAATTTGTCCCTACCCCATGCTGCTGCAGAAGGATGTGCAAAGAGAAGCTCCTGTGTTCATCAGATCTTCAAATTACAGTGATAAGACTTCTGTAAGCAGAAAGATTGTTTTATGTCATCACTTTGTAGCTCAGGTAGGGCTGAGAACAGCGCAGCAGCTGCAGAGGAAGTGCTGATGCTGATGGGGGAGAAGGGATGCGTGGAAAAGGTTAGAGGAAAATTTAAGGAAGGGCTGGGAATTGTACAATTATTGGGAGTGGAGGGGTGTGAGGAGAAGGATGGGATTTCAGTCAAGGAATGTACTGCATCCTTCTGAGAGTAAAGCCTGAACCTTCTGGGAGAAATCAAATCTGAGCAGTGATTACTTAAACAGTCGCGGTGGCTGAAGAGCCCGCACCAGCAGAGAGCTGGTTCCAACAGCTTCCCCTCTCGGGGCCGTGGTTAAAAACAAAAGCAGCACCAGGGACTAACACAGGCTCCAGCCTTAACAAGGGTGTCTGCGTGAACTCCTGCAGCAGGCAGGTTATCAGGCTGAGATCTCCTGGAAATGAACTGCTGGGAGATGATGACAGACATGAATATTAATCTCGGGAAAGCATCAGGAAGGAGAGGGTTTAGCTGTTTATGTGGTCAGTCATAAAACTCTTAATTCAGCCATCAAACACAGCAGGCTATTTATCACACTAAACTGCTGTCACCCAGACTTGATTAGGTAGCAAACCCAAAGCAAATCAGACTAATTCTGCAAAATACTCCTGACACAGCACTGTGTATTTCTGACTGGCAGAGACCAAGGAATTCAATACAAGCAAAAATTTTACTTACTTCCAGGTTTCCTCTAGCCTTCTTCAAGACATCATGTGTTAAAACCACTGGAAAGAAAGAGGAGATTAAAAAGAATACTGCAAGTCTTTCCAAATTCCCTGTATTTGTCTTATGACCAAATATGAAATAATGTCTGAGCAGGAGGATTCCCTCAGGAGTGCAGGTCCGGAGCAGTGGCATCCCTGGATTGTCATTTCCTGCTCCTAGCCTGTGTTCCACAACCTGCTTTTCAAACCTAAGCATCCTGGAAGTGTTTTTGAAGTTTTTCTGCCACGTGAAACAGGCGAAGCTCAGCACTGCATGTCCCACCCCAGATCTGCACAGCCCTGCCACGCTCATCGCCTGCTTCCCTCCAGCTGAGTCATACAGGAAGATTTTCTGATAATTTTAAGGAGAGATGGTGCATGGTCTAACTGCACTTTGATCCTTTAAGTATCCTGCTGGGGCTGGGGAGGGCAGTTAGGAGGGGGAGAAGAGGACAGATGGCAAAAGAAGTCAGCTGGATCCTCCAGCAGTTCAAGGACAAAGCAACCTCTCTGTGCCTCGGGGAAATCCAAAACCAGTGGCCTGCTCTGAAGGGTTCCGGGTTTTCTCCATTCATCCAGCCCAGTCTGTCTCTGTGAATGGAGGAGGGGGAGTTTCCAAACAAAAGTGGTGTTTAGAAATGTCAGGTTAAATATGTGAGTCTCTAATCTGTGTCAGTTCCATAACTGCTGAAATGCACCACTCCCAAGCACCAATTTGATATTCCGGAGTCAAAAATAAACAATTTAGCCATAATAAAGATTTTTCATTGCAACAATAAGAAGCCAACAACTCCGAGGGTAGAGCTGTCACGAGATAATTACACCCTTGGCAGATTACTGCAATTTGGCACTGCATTGTTCCATGCTCAGAGGTTCAGATGAGGTTTATAAGCAATGAGCTCTCTCGCCAGAGAGAGCACACACAAGACTCTGAGCCACAAGAATGTTCCAGTCTCTGCCTCTAAATATATTTAGGAATGTTCAGCTACATAACAGAGGGAACCTGAACATCCTCAATGGAGCAGGCAGGTAGCAGGATGTGTGCAGAATGAAGGCAGGCAAGGTCACCTGCTGCAGTGCTTTTCCTTTCTTGCTAGCAAAAGGAGAAGGGAAGAAATCTGAAAATCCTGATAAAATCCAGCAGCTTCAGGTGGTCCCCCAGTTTTGCTGCATGCTTGGCCAGGAATTTGTGTACAGATGCAAATTAGAAACATTTCTGAAATTGCTCTTTTAAGACAAAGGCAACTCAATATCCATAATTCCCATAATCAACGAAACTTGGAGAAAATCACATCCAGTCTTTTTGTGTGGCAGAGTGCTCTCTGCTCATAAGAGCTCTGCTAATAAACTCATTACACCTGGCAAACTAGATTTTTCTAAATCAAAAATATTAAATTCAGCCCATGATGAGAATTTGGAAGTTGTGCCACTGTTGGCACAGCTGCTGCTCTCCAGGCAGAGATTTGCATTACAGAGATTTCAGAAAATGCAGGTTTCAGTTTCTCAGCACCTCATTCAGAGGAGGTTGAATGCTCTGAAATAAAGTGAGCAAATTTAGGGCAACAGGCACTGTTTGCTTTTGGGAAGTGTGGGTGGGTGGGGTGGCTCAGGGATAGCATTTTGGCTATAAGGGTAAAATAAAATCTCTGCTGATTTATACCCAGCCTAGCTCTGAAATTACCCAGTGTGTCTGAGGTGCCACTGGAACTGGACAAACCAGACCAGTGAATCTACCCCAGGGATATTATTTGGAAAGACCTAATAGAACAGCTTTGATTTTTACATGACAACCCCAAACTGAGCTATTTGGCTTTACAACCTGAACAAAACATAATTTATGATGTAATACAAGTAATTTGTACACATATAATACAGCAATTTTGAGAGAGGTGACCAAACACCAGCCCATAAATGCTTGAAACAACAAAAACCTGCAGGCAGAAGATATATGGGCCTTAGATATAAAAATTACAGGCTATGGAGCAAAGTAACATTTATCACTCCACATTGCATTTAACTGTCTTGAGTAACATATAATATTATGGATATTTTTATAACTTTGTGTGGTGTGGAAAATTTTCCAGTCTAGATTAATTACTGATAACACAAGTGCCACTCCAGCAAAGACTAATAAGACACTCAGTCCCACCACTTCAGAGGAGGTAAGAATGGATTTTTGAATTTTTTTTTTTTACACAGAAGAGAATTAACTCCTCCTCCCACAATACACATATTGCTGTAGCATGAAGGTAGAGGAGAGTTCCATTCAGATCTCTTCTGGTGAGTGATTAAGGTCTGAAGCAGCAGAGGTGGATCTCTTCAAACACACACCTGGCTTAGCACAGCTACAATACTCCCTATGTCCCACTTGTTTTCATGTTTGCAGATAATTTTCTAGACATGGGCCACTAAGGGTAAAATATAATTCCACAGCATGCCCTAATTTTTCTTAAAAAAATTACTTGTAGCAAGCTTTTGTTTCCCTTATTCTGAGCTTGTTCTCCTGCACTTCTTAGTCTGGTGCAGAGCACTGACAGAGTTCCTTGCAGGGCAGTACCTCAGAAAAAGGCAAATAAAGCCTAATTCCACATTTATTAAGACTGAGGCAAAATCACAATTTTGACAATGACAAAAACGTTGGCTGAAAACGTTCATGGCAAACAGTAACTTCGCCTCTGTCCAGAACTGTTGTGAAATAGAAAAAAGAGTATCCAAAATGGAGTAACTCAAGTAGGAATTAGTGGGAGCTGCATGGATTGATAGTTATCAGTGGTTTGTGTAAAACCATGAACAGCTTCCCGTGATAATCTCTACAGCCTTTTGTACTTTGGGCAACTGCTGTCCACTGGAATGAGGCTCCATCAGTTCAGCACAGCCTGAGCCTGTTTGTAACAGCTGGAGCACACAGAGGAGCACCAGTTTTCAAGGTAGCCACAGACTACAAAAATAAAACCAGAATCATCATTAAAGCACACACTCACACTGGTCAATGATGACTTTCTCCATGTTTTCCTTCAGCTGGTTTGTGGAGTGCAGGCGTTTCACTGTGCTGTGCAACTTCTTCTCTTGCTCAGACAGTTTCTTACGTAACCTAAATATTTCTGCTTTCATTCCTTCATCCTAAATTGAGAGAAGAAAGTAAGACATTAAACTACTAGGTAAAAGTACTTTCCACATTGGGAATTGCTCAATACTTTTGTACAGGCACCCTGAAGCTTTTTGGAGTACCAGCAACTTAAAGGAGTGAAGGAGCACCGCTGAGTCCTGCACCTCCTCCTCCACATCCCCCATGACACGAGACCCTGTGATACAACTACAGTTCTCAGCTGGATTTTAGTGCAAGCAATTTTTCTATTAGACTGAGGAAAGTCTATTAGAATGGTGCCTATTTTTGTTCTAAACTAGAAAAGATAAGGAAGGCCAGTGCCAGGGGATCAGTGTCCTGTCTGCCAGGTTCAGAATTCCAGCTTTCTCCTTGTGTTCTGTTAATGGCCAATGGTGCCTTTATCAAAGGGGTAAGAGGCACTGGGACAGATTAATTGCAAAATTATTTGGCAGTATCATTATTAAGGTTCAGTTTTCACCACCAATCCCAACAAAGTTCTGGTCAGTGACTTGTGAAAGAGGACTGTGAGAAGCCCTGGCACGTCTGCCAGTGTCACTGATTTGGGTCTGTGTGCAGATTTAGGCTTGGACGCTTTTTCCTTGATGTGCCACTTGTTAAGTAATAAAACTTCTGGAATTTGCCCCCACTATTTATCTCTGCAGAAGAACTGATTACTCACAACTCCTGTGGAGCTGCAGAGAGGGCTCTGAATACTCAAAGAGTATTTTAGAATCCAAACTTCAAGAGAGAGAGAGATTCTTTCATATTCTGCATTTAAGACATCAGGAGCAATTTAATATCCTTAAGATCAGGGGGTGTTGGATAAGAAACTCTAGAAAAGATTCTGTTAGGCTCTAATTAGGAGCATCCTGGGAATTCAGATCCCCACACACGTTAAGATCAGACTTTCAGAAGTGAGAGATCCAAATCAAGGTTCAGCTCAGTGTGACAGGAAAGCAGGAGATGCATCCCCCACATCCTGAAAGCCCTGTGTGGGTGAGGCATGTTCAGTCACTGCAACCCAGCCCAGCACGGAGCTCTCTGTGTGGATTACACACATGAGGATAAAAATGGAAGTACACGCTCCTGCCAAGACATCCCAAATCTGGAGCTGAAACATCAGTGAATGTATCAGACAGCAAGCTTCACTCCCACTGCTTCTGTGATTTTATATATTTAAGGATGTTAAAACATATCACCAAAAATGTTACGAAATTATATATAAAATCTCTGTTTTCCCAAAGTTTGAGGGGTTTTTTTCAGAAATATCCTGCTTCTCTTAATAAACACATACAAAAACCTCAGTGAAATCACTCTAGGTTTATTTTAAAGCCAGGGTTTGAAACAGTTTCATTGCTGAGTGGTGGTATTCTGACAGCAGAGATATTTCATTCCTCATTTAGTTCACTTTTATTCATTTGCATAGTGCAATCCTTTTTAGTTAAAGTGTTATAAAACTTGTCTTGGGGTTTTGTCACACTTTTACAAAAGCTTCTTCTTTTACAGCTTTGGCATCAACAACGCAAAAGAAAATGTAGCTGCGATTACATCAAAGTTGCTGATGTTTCTCTTCTTACCAATACACACATAATCAATTTGAATTTGGTTCAAATAACAGGGAGCCCAAACCTTTTCTTGTTGAGGTGGAGCATTTGCCACCTCCCTGGGCTTCCTGAGTCTCATGTAACAGGATTAGATATTACATCTTTATTACAAAGTATGTTGTAAATTAACACCTGGCCATACAACATGATCAGGAGATACTCAGCCTTCCCCTAAATCCATGTGGCCAGAGACTGGGGTCATGATTTTCCAAAGATTTTCCCAAATGACACATCTGTAACTGGTGCATCTTCCTCGAGACATTCCCAGAGTCCAAAAAACCACCCCAAACCCCAAGAAAAGCAGTGAAGCCCAGCAGTACCTGAATGCCCTGAGCAGTGCCATGAGCAGCTTTCAGGGGAAGAGAAACTCTCCAGAGAAGCTTCAGTGAACGCGCAGCCTCTTCTAAAATCTGCTGTACTGTGTGAGTGTTCGTGGAAAAGCCATGCAGGGATGCCTGTTCTGGTACCTGTATCACAGGATTAGAGACATTTGATATTTTACACTTAAAACGTTATGAAAATGTAATCTTAATCAATGGGTTTAATCCAGCTGGTGTGATTTCGTATTTAAGATAATGTACGCAGACATTGTGTGCCATAAAAACTAATTTGTTAGTTAACAAAGGCTGCTGAATTATGTATTATCTGAGAATTTCAGGGAGGGAGGGGATTTATCCTAATCAATAACCATGATTAACAATAGATTATATTTACTAGATTTGCTATGCCACATGGTAACAGCTGGCAACTCTCTTCTTTCTTCATTTGCATTTTGTGTCATGTTATTTGAAATTCAATGATTACAGACATCAATTTAAGCAATATAGATGTTTCTTTCTTAGCAGACCCTTTAAACTGTTCAATTTAATGCTAAAATAACTATCAGGACACACATAAAATGTTTTCCTCTGCTGACAGATGAGAAAACCAAATTGAAGGAATTGCATAAATGTGAAATAAAGGAGGGAAAGAATGTGAGGGGAGCAAATGAATTACCAAAGCAATGGTGCTACAGAAGGGGGAAGGGTAATGAAAGAAAAGCACTTGCAGTTCCTGCCCCATGCAGGATACAATCTGAATATTTATTTAGCATTGTTATCAAACCAGAATCCTCCTGTCACATAAAATATCCCATTTGCTAAGTAGTCTGAAACGTCAGTGATGTAAAGCTTGATAGGAAACTGCAAATCGTGAAACTTACTGCTTTTATCTTTACACCAACAAAACAAGTTAAAAACTTAGAGAGATTACTTTTTCAGACATTATCAGTATGTTAACTAGGTCATTGGGAAATATATGATACTTCAGAGAGTCTTAAGTGTCATTCAGGCATCATTTGACTGTGTGAGCACACATGTGATACCACAAAAAGAATTTCAGAATTGTTGCAGACTGCACCTTCAATAGCTTCCCTAATTATAACTGCAAAAATAAGTAGCACGAATTTATCCCTGCAGTTAAGACCTTCTGTTTTCTGAAGAGCAGCAAGCATGGTTTTTATAACATTTATATCATTATAAAATCATAGGGGTGAAAAGGACCTTCATTAGACACTTAGTTTCCTTTCCCTCTCCAAGGCAGGAAAGCATTACACGGACGTTTTTAAACACTGGCATAATCCATCCTTAAAATTGCCTCCAGTCAGTGTCTCTGAGCACCCTCCCTGCCAGTGGTTCATTATTTTTACCACTGGCTGCTGTTTTCCATGCCTGATCCAGGCCCTTCCTGTTGGGGTTTAAGTTTCTTAGTTCCTTATTAGATGCCACAGATATGCACAGATTATTCCTTCCCTTTAATTGAAGCTTGTAGGCAAATTTGTCTTTTCAAACCACCCCAAATACGCCATCGTTAACTGTGTCCAAAAATTAATATTACATAAGAGAAAATTAGCAGAAGTAAACACTAACTAGTTCGCCTATTCTAGGCAGAAAGGACTGAGGTTATTCAAAACAAAATAAACACTTTATTGGTTAAGCATCCTTAAGACTGCAGCAAGAGCACCATGAGTGGCTAACGCTGTCAGAATGAAGAAAGGATGATACACTGAGTCCTAGAAGAGAGTATTTGATCATTAATGAGATATTCAAGTTTCTGGACTAGCTCATGACATTGTTAAATGTTAAACTGATAACCAGGAAGTGGAAAAATATAAAAGATCTTCCCCGAAATATGAATGTAATATGAAACAAGCCTCATCAGCACACATCGATCTTTAATGTACAGTTATAACCCGGTGTCACTAAAAGGCTGAATTCAGCTAAGTGGAGAACTTTATCAGCTCTGTATCACATCTCTGTTAATTGTCTCATATTTCCTGGGTTCATCTTAGGGCTTCATTATATGAAAATCTTAATTACTTTTATCCTTAGATTCCTTTTACACACCCCTAGTTTAAACCATCTCTAAAGCATTTTAGATTTTCTGCTGCTGCCTTTGTTTGGCTTTTTTATCATTTCCAGTGCAACAAACACTGATTTCCATAGCAAAACCAAGAAGTTTTACCTCATTTCAAACCAAACTGAAAGTGAGATTGCTCAAAGGACTAGAGTTAACTAACTCAGAATCACGCTGAGTCCATCTAGATGATGACTGTCACCAAGCTTGAGGTGTCCTGAGTTATTCAGCCAATTCTTCCCTTCGCACCATTTTGTGCCTCTGGGTGAAATGCACCCTCCTTTAGAGGATTCCAGTGCTCACCTTGACTCCGGGCTCCTGCAGCTTGGTCCCAGTGACCTCCCTGAGAGCCAGCTCCATGTCTGCCAGCACCTGCTGCCCCTCTGAGATCTGCTTCCTCAGGGCATCGTAGTCCTCGATGAGGCCCAGGACGTGCCGGCCGTTCCTGTCGGCCCACATGCGATGGCCGGGCACAAGGCGAGGGGTGCACGTCCTGCTGGAGCCCGACGTGCTGCTGCACAGGGAGCCACCGTCCACATCCTGCTTAGGGGCTGCCTCAGTACCTGGGACAGAAAATTCGGGCCATTTGTTTTATCCTGGCACAGAAGATTGATTCACAGCTTCCCTTAGATAGTCAGTGTGGGCGTACCTGGTTCCCCCGCTGAAATGCAGCGTCCATTCTGCTGCTTCTGCAGCTCACAGATGTTTCTCCTGGCAGCAGGGCAGTTGCAGAGATTTTCTACATATAAAAAGGGAGAAGGAAAGCTGAATTATTAGATGTTTACATGCATTTGAAAAAAAAGCCCTCCCAGCTCTTCTGTTCCTTTTTTTGCTCCGGAAGCAGGGAATACCAGCTCATTTTTCTAGTACCATACCATGGATCTTCCAGTATTTACCTACTTTTATACTTGAGCATCTATCCAAATTCTAGGTATCTCCCAAAATCAAGCCACAGTTAAAAAATCTAAAATACATCCTGATGAACATATTTCAATTAACAAATGTAAGCTTCCCACTAACTCCACAAGAAGTAGGCAACTTTTCACAGCTGTACCAGACTAGAGATTGTCTCTCTATTCCTCCTTCAGAACTTCCAAATTCCCTAAGCATCTATGAGAAAAGCACATCTAAAAAATTCAGCTGCTGACATTCCAAGGAATCTTTCTGGCCCATGTGGTTTTATCTGGATGTATGGAAAGCTGTTACTCTGCAGGGCACTTTAAGGAGGAAGATTCTCGTGCCCTCTGTATCCCATGTACATAAATATTGGAACAATAACCTAACCCTGGGTGTAAACATTACACTTTCCTTCATTTGCTAAAACAGCATCACTTAACAGTGATTGAAGTAAAGGTAAAATATTCCTCAAGGGCAAAGAGGGGACAACTGATTTATCCAGAGCCCATTTAGTGCACTTATTGATCATTCTTGAGTAATACACACTCACCCTTAGCAAACACTATAGAGCTCAGCAGCAAAAAAAGAACCCCCCAGGTAAGCAAAATTTATGGCAATTTATTGCAGGCATCCTCCCATCCCAGAGACTCTGCAAATGCTTTGCCTGGATGCAAAGGAAGCGCCAGCTGGAGGCTCTAGGGCAGTGCAGTGGGCACTTCACACCCCAGCTCTAACAGCAGAGGGATCTGAGCACAGCTGGTGCTGTTTAAGGCTGTAAGAGCATCTTTAAAGAATGAGGCCCAGGTTCTCCAGACAGAGCACAGTACCATGCAGTCCTGCACAGTGCTGGGAGCCTGGCTTGAACAGACAGTTGATATTAACAGCTGACACGGGTCCCACTTCCTCTCTCTTCCCTTTGGAAAGCTGTTCTTCTAATTTTTCATGCAAAGACTTGTTGGTGTCAATGCTCCTCTCCAGCTGCACTCGCAGGCTCTGGATTTCAGTCAACAGTTCATGTAAATCAAGTGGATTATTCTGATCTTTCCGGAATTCTTCTGAGGCATCACATCTGGGATCTGAGACAATTTCAAAAGAAACACTCAAACATCTTTAACAATTAAAATAATATTACCCACTAGAATGCTCAGCAAGTAAGTTATAGCCAGTGTTATCCTCAATATTAAGAATTAACTACAAACAGCATTAAGATAATGGTTTGAGAAAACAAGCAAGTGTTAATTGCTTATACCCTTGAAAGATTTAAAGAGCTGAAAATTGTTCTTTACTTTGTCCATTAAAGCTGCTATGTCTCATGCCAAAAGCTAAAAAATTAGATAAAAGGAGAATGAAGAGGATTTACACAATGGGAAGTGCAGTAATGCACAGTCTGGGGAAAGGAAAAGGAATGGGGAACATCAGAGTGTGGAGGAGGGATGGAGTAGAACTGGGAGTTTAATTTTATACAGCCAAGGAAAGAGAAAACAGTGATCACCTGGCAACCAGAGGAAGAAATCTGAACCTGAGAAAGGCAAGGGCTGTGTTTGCCCTCTCACAGAAAGAGATCAGTACACAAACAACTCCATGGTGAAATCCAGCTGTTCAGGGTGTTCTCCAGACAGTGGGAAGGGGCTCAGCTGCACGAGGAGGGTGCAGCCACTCTCTAATGACATCAGGAGTTCTGCAAGGAGAGTCCCTTCCACCCCTGAGCCAGCTCTGCCTTAAAGCCTTGTGCCAACAGGGCTCTTCTGCTTCAGCCAGGCAGGAAAACCAGTGGCAGCAGGGCATAACACTTGGAGCAGCAGGGAGAAAAAAATCAGCTTTCTAAGAACCTCCAGTGGGAAATTTGCTGGATGTGGGAAGAGCTTTTCAGCAAAGAACAGCATTCCACTCTTCACCTCAGCCCACCCACAGCTACGTGGTGGCACAGCTTCCTTCCCAGGGGCAGGAAGAACTCAGGTGAGCTCCAGTCCTCCTCTCACCTTTACTGACAGCGAAGGGGACAGGAAATTATTAAACACCTAATTCAGAAAGCAGTGCCAGCACTTCTGCCAGCCCCAGGGAGAAGCCTCTCCCTGCACCTTCAGCCAAGAGAAAGCTACCTGAGTAAGCAGGACCTGCAAGGATGCAGCAGCAGGTTTCCAGATGACAAGTAAACATCTAAGATCCCCAGGAAACTCATCCAGCCTGAGTCACTAAGTCTTCAATTCTGGTTTTTCGCTTGGCTAAAAAAATAGAGGAAACTTGGGGGTGTCTGGTCAACATCTGGCACATCTCAGGCTTGCAATTACCCCAAGTAAAAAGCATTTGAGCAGCAGCTGTCGGTTCTCTTTGCAGAGCAGACACAGGCAGAAGCAAAGGAACAGTGACCCAGCCCTACTGGCCTTTGGCAAGAGCCCTTTCAGAGGGAAGAGGTGCAAGGGCAAAGGACACAGAGATAATTGTGCATTTATACCTGTCCCCTGCCTTCTTGCTTCTTCCAGCTTCTCATAAACCTTGATCTCAGCCCGCAGCGACTGCAGCAACTTCTCATTCTCAGAGATCTGATGCTGCTTTACATTAATTTCTGTTTGCAACCTGTTAAGTCCCAATAAACAGCTGAGTTAAGTTCTGATTTTTTTTTCAAAATCTAAAACCCATTCCTCTTTCCCTCCATAATTCTTCCCTTGCCTTTTGAATATATCCATGCCCCTCATTAATGTTAATGGCTATGGCTAAACACGTGCCTGTCACACTGACAACTTCTTCTCTAAATGACTGTTTAAATGTGGACAGAATCAATACCTGTTTAATTCATTGCGACTGCTGTAAATTTGACATGTCAGGTATCTGATTTCATCTTCCTTTTGGCAAATTTGTTTTTGCAACTTTTCGTTTTCTTTCTTGATGCATTCATGGTCCTCATGAAGATGCTCAATGATTGCGTTCTTCTTAGAAAGAGATTCTCTTAACTTTTCGTTTTCCTTTTGTTTATCTGTAACAAGAAGAAACACAAGGTATCTGCAATGCCCACAACCCACTAAGGCTGTGATTTTTAACTATATCAGCTTTTTCAGAGACTATCTGAAAAAAACAGCTGCTACTTCATTATTGCTAATCCCAGTTTGAATGCTTATGTTTGAGCATGGAATTTCAGGGGTGGGAGGAATGGTTAAGTGAATTTAATGAGTGGACTGTGAATATTTTATTGTTTTCTGATCTGGGATGAGTTGCAGGCTACTCCTGTAAAGAACAGTTTACATTTTTACCTCTAGATCCTTTTGCTAGCATTGCATTCAGAACTTGATTTTGCTTCCTCAGGAAATGTATTTCAGAAGTCAGGGAATTATGCTGCTCTGAGCCATGGATAAAAATGTTTGCAGAACCTATAAATACATACATAAAAGATGATTTATGAGTCATCTCTAGGTCATTAAAGATTAAACTTTCCAGACAAGAACAATTTAAAAAATTGCAGAAAAACAAGCTATAAAAGCTATTTCTCCCCTATATATTTTGAAGGTTATCACTACAGGCTAAAAGGCAGCTCAGGTTAATGCCAAGTAATCCAAAGCCCTGTGCAGCACAAGTGCCTCTCATTGCTGGGCAACCATTACTAAAATTGCAGAATTATCCCTGGCAGTCTTTACCTATCAGCTAAAATCCCAACAGGACAAAATGCAGGAGTATCTTGTGACATTGCTATGATTTGAAAAGAAAATTGTAGGAGGGTTTACCATGTATTTTAGTCTTGCTCTGCTCATCTCCATTGTATTTAGTGAGAGAACAATGAGATTCTACCAGCTCATCCACAGGGGTTAATGCAGAGAGGCTTGTAAATAGTCTGGTGATAGATCTGTTAGCACTCAGGCAAGAGCATAAGGCTGGAGTCACTGTCTTGGCCTCAGATTACAAACTCAGAACCCATTTATGGTCACAGGGATGAAGATTTATCCCTCTTAAATCCGTGTTTCTAAAATTTAGATAACAGCCAGTCTTGATCAGCCATGAGCGGTCACAGGGAGGAAGGAACAGGCCCCTCTAGAGCTCAACTCACCCTGTGTCTCCTCTCCTCACGTCTCTGAGGATGAGATCTCCTGTCCTCCAAGGGCTGAATTTCCCTCCAGTGCCTCCACAAGAAGCTCTGGGTAGCTGGCACGAGTTCAATGTCTGATTTTGACAAACATAAGGGTGATGAATCCTGCTCTGAGAATCTTACTGCACTAGTCAAGTGAATCTAAGTGTTAAATCCTGTATCCAGCCAGCTAAATCCCAGCCCAGGCAATCCTCAATGCACTGTACTCGTGCCAGTCCATCCCCCAGTGATGTGCACTGCTGCAGCACAGCCTGGAAAGTGCCACATCCCACTCTCAAGGTGCTGCCCCTGAAATGCAAGTCAAGTAATTGTTATTGCCCTTTGTAACCTTCTCACAGTCAGTAAAACACTTTGGGACCCACTGGAATTAGAAGCATTTTTCAGCTGATTGGTTATCCCAGTATCTCCCAGTGTTTCAAGCCTGAGATAAGTACATGACTGTCAACTATTTGGTTAATAGAGAAATAACCAGCTGGCAAAAAAAATTAGCTGAATGTATGAGGAGGATGCCTTTCAGCTCTGGCAGTTCAATTCAATTTGATGTGCTGCACTTCCTCTGAGTAATCTCATTTTATTGTAATCCCAATTGAAGCTTTTACCCACTACCTAACTGGGATGTAGTGTGCCATGATATGAACCTCTTGTCACTGCTGAAAGACTCAAAGGCTCTGGAAGCCTGGCACTAATGGCATTTTACTATCTATATGTTAAAGAGTTGAGGCAGCTATGTGAACTCAAAAGGCTTTCTCCTTTCAGACTGTAACAAAGCAATCCAAGTTGAAGTGGCAAGGCTTGATGGTCTCATCTTGATTCTAATTTAATTTATTGCCCATCACCCAGCTTTATCCTATTTGAAAAGTTATGCTATCGCAGTCCTACTGAAAGGCTTTAGAATATAACTATGAGTTATCTTACATAATAAGGGATAATGTAGAGCCAGTGGTAATAGGGCCACAATCCCACGATTTGACCCACTATTGAGACGACTACTTCTGTGCAGAGCCCTGCTGACATCAATTACTCTCTCCACAGAGGCAAAGGTCCATCTAACCAGAGGAAAGTGGAGCATCAGGGCCCACAATTGCAATACACTTGAGTTTTCATCCTGTTTTGTGCTGAAAAAGTGAGTGCTAAGGAAGCGTACCTTGAAGGTTTCAAAGGAAACACTGACTGAAAGAAAGGCACTATTGAAAATCACAGCAATGAGGAAGGAAATATTCACTCCCAGGGAAAGCAAAATAAAGGCATTCAAAAGCTGAAGAGAAGCCTGAGTAGAAACATCAGCTACTTGTGGGTTAAAAAAAGCAAATAAACCCCTTTTTAATGTCAACTGCTGTTAATAACATTTGAAACGTAGGACACTCAAAATTAAACCTTTGATTTTATTTTGAAGCCTAACAGTTGAAACGATTGAAGCAATTATTTTAGTTCTACTTGCACTGCAAGCCTCAGCTCTACAGGAATGATGTAGTCATTACCAGCATTTGAGTCATTTACAGGATACTGGAAGCCCAGAGGCATTTAAATACTTAAAGAATCTAAATATTAAAAATAACATGGCATAAACAGTGGGCAGATGTGTGTATATACATCCATACAATATTTATCAGACAAGAATGAATCTATGCAATAACTTGTGTTGAACAAACAATTCAATACCGTGAATTTAGCAGGTTGCCATAAACAATTAAGTATGTTACAACTTGGCCTTGTGCTTTAAAGGAAAACAAACTAAGGGCATTCAGTTAAAAGCAAAAATGTTGAATTCAAGTCACAGAATGGTTTGGGTTGGAAGGTACCTTAAGGTTCAATTAGTTCCAATCCCCTGCCATGCACAGGGACACCTTCCATAATCCCAGGCTGCTCCAAGCCCCGTCCAGCCTGGCCTTGGACACTGCCAGGGATCCAGGGGCAGCCACAGCTCCTCTGGGGAACCTGTGCCAGGGCCTCAGCACCCTCACAGGCAACAATTTCTTTCTGATATCCAATCTTAACCTGCCCTCCCCTCCTTCAGCTTAAGGCCATTCCCACATGCCCTTGTGAATCCTCTCAGCTTCACTTAAGAATTTCTTTTTACCCTGAAAGTCAAAGAGGGCTCATCTATCAGGAAAAAGGAGCATCAGTAACGAGAGAGCATGTGCATATCTGATAGCATGAAAGAGATCTTTGATACAGGGAGAAACAAGAACTGAAAGAGCACAGTGACAAAAAGGACCTGTTCTAACAGGTAGTTGCTTTTTCCCTTTACTTTTCCAAATTTCTCCTGCACGCATTGGTAGATGTGCTAAGGCAACAAGAAGACAGATGGAAGGCATAAGACAGTTTATAAAGAAAATATACTTTCACTGCATTAATGGATGCCCTTGCCAGAATCTTTATGAAGCTGTAAAAGAGTTGGAAGTGTTTCAGTGTGGTTATTTCACGAGCACAGAATGCCTTTACAGCAGTGTAAATACTTCACGAATGAAATGGATGCTTTTTATCCACCTTTCCATCACTGTAAATTATCCCTGAAAGCAAACTGCCATGTGCAGGTTGCCTCCATTTAAACAACAACAGAAATGGATCATGGGGATGATGTAAAACATAATGAATCTAATGTCAATACCAGTGAAACTGAGGAAAAGGAAAGTATGTCTGTATTTATTACCTGCTTCCAGTCTGAGTAATATTACATATTAATCAACTTTCCTATGGGGGAAAAGGTGGGAAGGAGAGTGAAGCAAAGTGCAGGAAAGTACAGGGATGGGGTGCTCCAAAAGGTGCTCCAAAAGCATCTTTAGTGAAAGCTGGCTACTCATGAAAAGTTTTAAATCCACCCCAGAGCTTGGCTTTCAGAGATGCTGAACACCAGCACCAGGGAACAGTGCCTCCAAACCTGCATAACTATTGTTAGTGGTTTTCATCCACTGCTTTATATTAGAGTTTGGAATAAAAACCAACTCTATGCTGAAATTTCCAACAGTTGCTGCTGTGTATTTCTCATTACACCTCACCAGGGCATTTTGTCTGGGACACATTTATCCCAGAAACCAATTCCAGTGGCAGGCTGGACACCATGGCCTCAGCTCTGTCTCACAGGTATTTTGTCCCTGTGTGTGAACACAAATTTAAAGTAGTCACAGAATTCCAGAGAAGGCATCTCCAGCAGTCCTTTTAGCAGTGCTGCTGTACTGACCACCCCAGGGATACATGGGGCAGGTGCAGGAAAGCCAATTCCACACAATTCCTGCTTTGGATCAACAGCAGCACAATTTGGAGCAAAGCACCTCCTTTATTCATACTGGGCCCTACTGAAGTCTTGTTGATAAAATGGGCTTCCTCTCCTGCAACTGGCCCTGGTTGGACATGGCAGAGAATTCAAAGAGGGTGACATCCCAAAATACAGGAACATTCCAATCATAATGATAGCCCAAAGGCACGAGAGAAAAAAAGGAAAAAAAGCAGACTGTTTGCTGGTAGCAGAACTAGAAGGCTCTTTCAATTCTCTGTATGAAATTCAACCACAGGATCATCAAATGTCATAAAACTACCTGACAGGCTTGTTCTCTGAGCAATCTGTGCAAGTGCTGGTTTGAGGCTCTGTGATGCTCATGTATCCCATGAAAGATCTGTGCTCAGCACTGGGTAAATTCCAGCAATGGACTCGAGGGAAAAACACATCAGATCTGCATTTATGCCACTCCACAGCAGTGTGGGAAAGCTATGTCTGCTGACAGAGCTCAAGATGCAGCCTGACTCAGAGGAAGGCTCATCATTTCCCAACTGGAAGGGGTGAGGTTATTCAAAAAAGCAAACTAAACCTTTCCAGTGGCATTTGATCCCTCAGGCTCTCAGCAGGAAAGATGGATTCAGTTTCTCATTAAATGAATTCTTACCTTGATCTAGTTCCTTGTCTGTTACTTGTCTCTCAAGCTGCTTCCTCAGTCTCTCATTAGTTTTTATGGAGTATTCTAAACGTTGTCTCAGGAGTCTAATTTCTTGCAGATGCTCCATTAATAACTCTAAATAAAGCAAGAGACCACTTCTTATTTAGAGCAGATGATTGTATTCTTTTACACTATGTACTCTTGTCAAATCTAATGGGTGTTAATCCCACAAGATGACACAGAGCTGTTAAAAATGGCAGATATCAAATATCTGACTCCACAACACTCTTCCCACACAGTGCTCAAACCATGCATTCAGTGACAACTCCTACTCTACATTCTAACATAAACAATGGACCAGAGCTTTAAGGCTCCTCCCATTTCTTCTTCCTACAGAAGTGGATAACCATTTTATCTACTTAAACATTCCCTGTACTGAGGAAAGAATCCAAAGCTCTGCAATGCAGCTCCACATTCTGGCTCGACGCACCACCAGCACGTATTTTTCCTCACAGCAACAGGAAGCTCCCAGAGTAACTCAGAGAGAAATGTGACTTTGACTTACACAATGCACTCCACAATAAAGAGAGCTGTTGTATCAAGTTTCATTACTGTACCTGTTCCTTCTTGCTTTGCCATTCTACAATTTTTCTTCCATTGGCTGCAAGTTTCATCCTCACTCAGGAGCTGATCTGTTCTACCTGTCACTGTGTGATGTGTCAGTTTATCCATGTCACACACTCCTGGTTTACCCTGCAATATTTCTCCCTGAACAGGATGTGCCAGCTCAGCTATTAAATTTTCATTGCTGCCGATAAAGTACTGCAAGCATCACTTGTGTTTAGTGGAACTATCCAGGTCAAACATGACACCACTTATTAATTATGCAGCACTAAACAATTCTCAAGGAAACACAACACTGGCTTCTATAAAACTGGAAAATCTCTCTCCTTTTCCACACAATAATCTCTTGACAATTGTCTATTTTCACCTTATAACTTGTCTATTTAAAGAGTGTCTGTAAGAGCTGGTAGCCTAAAACAACAGGGATACAAACTAACACACTTTACATTGCCTCAAACAGGTAGTTCAGATGGCTGCCATCTCCATGTGCCTTATCACTGAAACTGCAAGGATTACGCGAGGAACTGGAAAGCTGAAGCAGACAAACATTCTTCATTATTTCTTAATTAGTTCCCCTGTGTGTTATTTATCAGCTTTTCCCAATATCCAGCGAATCTTCCATGGGAAAAACCATTACCTGGAGGAAACTTGCTGGGCAGAAGTGGCAGTGTGCTGTGCTGGCCTTCCAGGTCGTGCCTGTGCTCAGGTGAGCCAAGAGGAGACTTCTCTGACAAATCAAAGTCAGACGAGCTGTGAAGAGCAGATGGCACAGGCGACTCACCCTGCAGATGCTGGTACATGGTGGCATTCTTCTCATTATCCCTTTTGTGCCAAACAAAACGGTTTAAAATATAAAAGCTATTTTACGACTTCAGAAACCGCGAACAGAAGGTGCCAAATTTACACCAATTTACAGGTAAATTTATGTGACAGGGCATGAAAAACCACTGTGTATCAGAGGTCGTATCAAGACTGAAATTCAGAGCTCACTGAAGACAGCAGGAATAATCACTGGCCCTCCAGCCTACTTTGTATTTTCCAGCGCCAGGCAGTCACCTCTGTGTTCAGGGTGCCCTGAACAGGCAGCTGAGGATTTCTGTAGCACAGAAGAACCCCAAACTGGCATAAAACCAACACACACAGCACAACGCCACCTGCTCTCCTCACCTTCAGCATCAAGGTGCTCTGAGAACGAACTTCAGCAGTGCTGCACCTCAGTGACCCTGAGGCAGCCCCAAGGGCACGGGGACACGCAGGGAGGGACTGTCCCCCTGGCACCTGCACCACGATAAGGTCTCAGCATGCACCACAGTGGGTCACAGACATGGGGTTTTTGTTCATGAAAAGAACAATCCTGCTAGCACAATGTTTCTCTTTCAGTATCTCACCTCCTTGGTGAGAAGTGGAGAAAATTGCCTTAGTCTGTTTTCAGTGGGTATTTTATTAACAAAATGCATATTAATAAGAAAAGCCCTGCCAAACAGCTAAATATGCTACAAAACGTGGAGTATCCTTATCAACTTAGGAAACAAATATTAACAAACCATATTTTTGCTAAACATTCAGTTGCACTCTTACCTTTGAGCTAATTCATAAAGTATAGTGACTTCTGTACCTATTGATTCTCCTGCAAAGCAGAAACAGCTGATTAAAAACACGTTCTGAGAATTACAATTTTTTCCCCTCCACCTTACTCTATTTAAATACAGAGTGGTAAATTAATGAGAAATTAGAAAAGTCAACAGATACTAACACACTTTGTATTAGTGTCAAATGCTGTACATGAGCAAAGCTATTTATAGCCCAGCAACAAAGCAATAGCTTTCTCTGGAACTCACAAAAAAATTATCAGGGACCACAGGTGCCAGATTTTACAGCCTTGGTGTTTTAATTAGCATACCAATTTGAAATAATTGTGCTATATGGCAAAAGGATTACAGGCATATGTTGTTACTTCTTCAGTAACATTTATATAAAAACAATTCCATTGCACCTGGGTTTTTTGTGCTTGTTTTTGAGTGAGGCTAACCAGTCATCCTTAATGAAGGAGCACAGGATTTTGCCTGCAACATTCTCTGTGGAATTGTGTGTGAGCACAGGCACAATTCAGTGCAAGAGATCTGGACTCAGACACTAATTTGAATAAGGAAAGAAGAGTTTGCTGGTGTCACCGTGGCTCCCCATATTTTAAAATTTTTGTGCAATTAAGCAAAAGTGGCAGGGAAGAGTTGCACAGCTGAAATTTCAGGGGAATGAACTGAAGGTCAGGATGGAAATGCAGGGACAGACAGCTGTTCATGCTTCTTCTTTACAGTCAATTCTTAGTACACTGGATGTTCTTTACAGCCCTACAAACATCATTTTACTTTAATGTGTGATTCAATGCAACACCATTGTGTTAGATATATTGAATTGTCTTGGTTGTCAGTGACTTTTCATAGTATATAGGATACCATCTGTTGGTTTAAAGGCATTTAATGTTTATTCACTACAGTCTTCTCATTTGCAATGCAAGGAATCTCTGTAGCCACCGAAATCGTTGAATACACTCAATCTTTTATTACCCTGCTATGACACAAGGCTGTAATACCTTTTTCTCATATACAGCTGCTTTATATGAGCAATCAAAACTGCAACATCCTGCCACAATCTGTAATGAAAGGCAGAACACAGCTCATGCTATGGCTGGGCCCCAAGTGGGGCTGAACAAAGGCAGCTCCCAGAGCCAGTTCCAGGAGGATGTGAGGCTCAGGTCCCTGTCTCGGGCACCTCAAGTGTTCTGCTGGAGATGTCACTCCTGCAGCTGACACCTGTGAAGGATTGCTGGTTGTTTGGCTCAGCAAGAGCAACACTTGTGACCCCAGGAAAAGGTCTTTCTTGCTGTTACTCACAACAGCATCCCTTTTCCATCACTTTCCTGCTAACTTCCTTCAAACTACAGCCTGAAGGCAATATGCAGGTTATACTCTTCTTTCAAGTGACAAATGTCAATTGTGATGCTCGTTTTCCAAAACATGGTTGTATTTTAGCTCTCATATGAAAGGCAGTGTACATTTCTCCACCAGCCAGACTACCAGGCAGCAAGATGCAGGCATCTTAGGAAAATCATTGAATAATTTAGGCTGGAAAAGACATCTTAGATCATTGAGTCCAACTGTTACCCCAGCACTGCCAGGCCCAGCACCAACTCATGCCCCCAGGTGTCTTCAGAAGTCAACTGGGCTGTTCCCTGAAACAGGAAACCCTGAAGCTACTTGTGACAAAACTTTTATATAACCACTACATTTCAGACAGTTAAAATATGCTTGTGTTGAGATGACCCCAAATAGCAGGTGTCAGTAAATAGCACAGCTCCAAAAGTAAAATCCAGTCAAGGAGTAATGGTCATAAACTGAAACACAAGAAGTTCCACCTCAACATGAGGAGGGACTTCTTTACTTAGAGGGTGGAACAGGTACCCAGGGATGGCGTGGAGTCTCCCACTCTGGAGACATCCCAAGCCCACCTGGACACGTTCCTGTGGCACCCGCTCCAGGTGACCCTGCCTTGGCAGGGGCTTGGACTGCATGATCTCCTGAGGTCCCTTCCAATTCTGTGATCCTTCGCGACTTTTGCTGGATCATAAAAATTCTACCTTCCACGACAGTCCTCCCCATAAACCATCCCAAAGCAACCAACAGCAAGGAAAGCTTCCCTTTCACCAACGAGCAAATAAAATCCTTCCCATTTCAAGGGCGTTAATCCACCTGCCAACAAGCACAAAACATTGCTGCTCACCATAGAGGAATTTCATTTCCAGTTTCTCAAACAACAGCATGCTTTGCTTCAGTTGCTCCCGGAATGCTTCAGCAATGCTGTAATCAACATCGCTGGCCTGGAGCAGCTCCTCGAAGGCCTTCACCAGGCTGCTGAGGTGCTCGTGGTAGGTGACGCAGCCACAGCGGATCTCCTTGATTTGCTGGCATTGGAAGGACAGCTCCCGGACTTGTGAATGAACCAAGGAATCATAGCTGAGAAAGTGAAATTAGCTGTAAAGCAACTTGCGGGCCATAAATGATATTTAAATACAAATTAAAAGGAAATTAAATTTATATTCCTAAACTATAATTTTATGTGGCTCAATATGCTTTCAAAATGCTTTTAACAGGCACAATGAGAGATGTATTGTCTCTGACTGTTGAGTTTGGTGCTTAGGGATTACTCTCCTTTACTTAACTGCATCATTTATAAAATGGGCCAAAACTAATGGGATGACTTGATGGCCTGCTTGGAAAGAACATGGATGGCAGCAGAGGTGCCAAATTAAACTAAATAAGAGTGAACATGTGTAAAGAATTTTCCAGAATACACATATTTTCCCTGACTGGTTGGGGATTTTTTTTGGTTTAGTGTTTTGTGGTTTTCTTAACTCCCTATGGAAGCAGAGAGCTGTCCCTTCTCTGAAACTTTATGTATTTTCTGCCAAAACCACAATATTGGACTTTCTGAACTGATGGTTTCACCCAGTCTGAAAATTCTCCACATCTCTGCATGTGAATTGCAAGAGACAATGACAACCACTGTGGTGCTCAAACCCCTGTACTCCACAAGCCAGGATATAAATTTCAACTCAGATCAATTGAATTTATTTGTTGAATTTACGCTTGCAAATGTAGATATCCCCTTTGTACTGCCACTGTCTGTACCACAGGTAGAGTTCTGTCTCCAGAATCATCCATTAGTGGGAAGAAAAGGAGAGAGGATGTTAAAAGCTGCAGGGAATCAAACAAAATCTATGGTGATGTGGGTTGTTACAGCATTTTTACTGCCATTTGTATAGGAAGAGATGCATAACTCATTTTGGGGTCTGTCACTTGTGACTCATGATGTTGTCCTAGACAGTGGCCATAAAAACCTCACAGTGATCCACAGGGTCTCATTCTTTAATTTACAGTTAGATCTTCCTTTGTAAAATGGATGAGGTATATTTTCAAGGTATGTAAATTTATATGGACTCTGTAACACCACTGTATTTTACAGCAGTGAGACTCAGAGGTACACAATAGTCCATGCTGGCAGTTGCTCAGTGTCTCCAAATATTTCTGCTCAAGCATTTGGAAGAAAGGCACAAGGCTGAATGCCTTACTTTCTTACCACTTCTGGTATTCCACAGGCCCTCAGGACAATAAGAATATTTAAAATGGAGAAAAGGGGCGTGGATGTTAAAAAAGGCTCACTCTTATGATCTCCCATCATAATGTTTGCAATTTGCACATATGTAGCCAAAGTGCTGCCCCAAGTCTCATACAAAATCCAAAACTGATACTTGTCAGCCTCCCAAAAATGATTTTCCAGCTTATGAGCTTATGCTATAAAATTTCATTCATTAATTTCTATATTTATCTCCTCTCACATCCTTCCCAGGAAGGTATTACAGCCTTCAACTGCAAAATAAATCGGAACTAGAGCGTGAACATCTTATGTTTACACATCAAGTCTGGGCACTCAAACAGAAGGGCCAGCATGAATCTGCCAGCCCACTGCCCACAGAAATATTTGTCTTGAATAGAGTGTTCCATTTTCCTACACTTGGCACCTGAAAATATCCTGAGTGATGCAGAGCTGTGGTGCTTTGATGACAGAGACGAGCCTTTCTCACAGGTAACCTGAGATCTGAGCTGGCTCATGAGAGGATCTCTTACAGCAAACAGAGCTGTGGGCCTGAGGTGTGGGGAGAGACAGATGTGTCTGGCACAGGACAGTTACAGATGACAACATGAATTTATCAGTTTTGTACTTACGGGGTCTTTAAACAAAACATTTCAGTTCCTTTATGGTAATGTTAGTGAAATTTAGCCTTTACTCTAACAACGCTCATGAATAAAATTATCTTCATATCACCTTCCTGTGCTATTTGGCATTGCTGTTTACAAAAGGGAACCTCAAACAGCAGCAGTTTTACTCACTTGGATGGTGATGTTGCTCTCAGACTCTTCTGAAGAGAACACACTTCCTCAAGATGCACACTCACAGCTTGCTCTTTGTCAAGTCCTGCCTCATTGGCCAGCAGTAGCTCCTGCAGGTTTTGTGCTGCCCATGCATCAGGTGCTTCCAAAGACTCAGAATCCCTGGTTTTGGTGTGGATCCCGTAATCCAGCTGAGGGACACCAGAGGATGTCTGGACTCCTTCCATGGCTGTGTCTTGCACTTGTGAGACAAACCCTTCCACAGGCAGGGCTGCATCACTCACAACTCCAGTGGAAACAGCACTGAGCAAGAGCTGGTCAGAGCTCTGCAGCTGCAGCAGGAACATTTTGTACTTTTCAAGCTCAGACTGCATATTCTTAACTCTTTGTTTCAACTCTTCTATATCCTCCGTGGCTTCACAGCCATCGAGTGCATCTGTTCTTGCTCCACTCCCTTGGTGAGCATGCAGGCACTTGGAGCCTGGCTGTGCAGGGGCTGAGTCAATGTCCTCGTGTCCCATGGAAGAAAACTCTTCATCCACCTCTTTTAATGAACTCTGGATATTCCCATTGCTAATGTTATGAAGATTTTGCATTTCTGAAAAACAGGACGCTTGTGTGTGAATATCAGTATATCTTTATCTGACATTCTGTTCTTAACAGCACTAGAATGAATTATTTTAAATCTATAACAGCAGAATCAAAATGTAGGTAATTACAAGCTATACATTATTAGTTTGGAACTTTTGACCTCTTTCTATGATTTGCCATTAATTCAATTCGCACATCAAGTACTTCAAACCCTTTACTACCTTTCAAATAAACAATACTCAAAATCCAACCAACTTTCTCTTCCCAAATGCTTGAAAATTCCTTTTGCCATATGCTCTCCTGAATCAGACACTGATCAAGCCCAGACCTTTCCAGCCACAAAGATGATAACCTCAAACATGAGGCAAAGGAGACTCTGACTTCCTCCTAAACCTTCTAATTAAACATTCTTCTCCCCACTTCAAAAATCTATACAAAACCAATTGGAGCATAAAGTCAGTGGAATTTTTAGAAGACTATCAACAAAATAGTCAGATTTGAAAAGGAGGCTATAATAACTTCTTTTCAAAAGGTGTTCTAAACAGACCCCACTAAAGTGTTTGGTGTTAAAGGTTTTACTGGCACACATTTGATATGAACATCACATCCCTCAGGTGACTTTGCCATTCCTAAGTAATGCAATCACCTCAGATTCAGCCCAATAAAAGCTATATATTCCTACATATAATCCCTGTTTATAGTTCTGTGTATGTCGAGGGCTGTATGTGCAAGTAGCTAGCAAAATGATTATTTTCTGGTTACCAGTAAATTAAATTTTCCCCTTCTATTAGTTCTGCAGAAAACCACTACGAATTAGAACTTCCCTTTTGGGAGGCAATTCATTGATCTTTCAGACAGGTTGCAATACTTTCAGATTGGTTTCCATGGAGGATTTGAATGCTCAGGTTCAAGCTGTAAATCAGCACAAAAACTTAGGGGGAGCAGCTCTGTATGAAAGCCCAAGAACAAGAGAATAAAAATAAATATGACCTAAAAGCTGGAATAAAATGAAGCTGTGATTCTGGGATATCACCACTGCCCAGAGAAGCTGTGGAATGACCCTGGAATGGTCAAGGCCAGGCTGGGCTTGGAGCAGCCTGGGACAGTGGGAGGTGTCCCTGCCCATGGCAGGGGTGCAATGGGATGAGCTTTAAGGTCCCTTCCCACCCAAACCATTTTTTATCTGAGATCAAGGCCAGAGGATGTTCACTGCACTCCACTTATTTTGTGGGGCACTCCACAGGAAGGAAATGCTCCCAAGAAAGTGCCTAGGCACGAATTCTGGAGGACCCAAGGAGGGAATGCAACACTTCATTCCTTAACTTCTGCTGCAGTAACACAGACAGCAAAACACCCAACCACCAGGTGAACTCAAACTCTGACATCCCGAGTCCATGCATCACTCCAGATAACAAACAGAGAAAATAAAACCAGATATTAGCCAAGAAATATTTCAGATCAGAGCACTGGCTAGGGTTTTTAATGAATCAGTGCCCTTTAATTAAAGGAGAGCTAATGAGCTCTCTGTGCACGTGCCCACAGCCCCAAAGGGTACATTGAGCAGGACCCTGCACACCAAAGGATTACAGAGTTGGCCATATCCTCTGCACTCTCCAGTGTTATTCAGGTTATTCAAGCCCTCTCAAAAAAGACTAATGGATGATGCAGACACATGGAACACACAGCACTAAGCCTATTTACATTTTCATTAAACGATTCCATTAGGTTTCAGCCTACTTGAATGCCTTCAAATAATTCAGATAAGTGAAATTCTATCATTCAGTTGCTTCATTCCAATAGTTCAGAACTGGATGGAGAAGCAGTAACAAACATTTAATTCAGAGAGGAGTTCAGAAGTGAGGACATTAGCAACAGAGATCAGAGTCAGGCATACAACTCATTATTTTTACTGGAAACCAGACTCATAAATCCCTGCGGCCCTTCTGAAAGCACAACCCCGAAAGACCAACTTGGATTCTCAGAGCAATTAATCCATAGTAGCTAAGAAAACCAGATTTAAAATCTACAAATAACAGCAAGGGAGATGATTACCTGAAGCAATTTACAGTTTTGCAGAACTCAGAAGAAACTAAAGTTTTTTAATTTCCTTTTTTGAAAATTCTGTATCATATAAATGCTCTACCTTGATAGTTTTGCTGATTTTTGTCCTTTACATTTTCATTCTTGTGCCCTGTGCCTTGATCAACATCTTGCAACTCCACCTGGGTCTCTGTATCACCCAGTTTGAGCAATGAGTCAGCTGGAGAACAGTGGGGAAAGGTAAAACAGAAATCGGTAAGAGACTGAAAAAGAATTAAGTGGGGATAGTTAAAAAACAAAACCAAACCAAACCCAACCAACCAAACTAATAAATAAAACCAAAAAAGTGAAAAAACCCCTCACCTCACAGACACAAACCTGGTTCTCTGACAGTTTGGAACAGGAAAATCTTTATTGAAAATACGAATATCTGTAAATACTTGAACTAATTATAAGGGTAACTACTAAGAATTAATTGCAAAGGCTCCTACTAACAAATAAAGATAAACATTTGTAGGTCCCCTTTGTAATGTAACAGTAAATCAATCTCTAGTGCATTTTTAAATATTTTACGTTGAGCTTAGAGAAAAGGCTTAAAAGTTTCTCCAATCTGAGCACTGATCATAAACCAGCCTCCTGCAATCACCACAGCAAGTCTCAGAATCATCGAGTGTGCAGCACAACTGTTATCCACGGGAAAAAATCAGAGTGGAAAGGAAATCACAGGACTGCAGCTTCTGATTCCTTTCAGGATCAAATGCAGAAGCCCTGCCCTTCTCAGGATTCTCCACGGATTACCAGAATTAATTGCTCCAGTCTCACCACCTGAAGTATTTACAATAAATTGCACCATACCTGTGCCTTACCACAACCACGTTATTTTTAACAGTCTCTGCAGCCTCTGGGTCTGACAGTGGTTCACCCACCCCATGACTGATTCTTGTTTTTATATTTACTCTCCCTCACCTATCCTTCACACCTTACTCAGTTTTTAATCTAACTGCTAAGTGCATTTTTATTTTCTTACCACCCCAAATCTGCATCTAATACCCATTGCTCTCAGTCTTACAATTTGTCATACTTTGCTGGTCCCAATACTTCGTCAACAACTGAGTTTAAATTAACCCAGCCACAGAGGGAACAGACACGGATGACTTGACTGATCAGTGGAATATTGGAAAAGTTTAATTATCCAGCATAAACAAAACCAGGATTTTTATACTCTCTTGTCTCCATTACAGACAGTTTTCATTAAACTTGCCATCTTATTAAGGAAATTTTTCATTTACCTAAACATTGATATATGTGTGCACATGTGAGCACCCTGTGATCTGACATTTATTACAGCCTTTATGCCACAAGTACACAGCACTTTTTATTCCACAAAAGGCTGGTTTGTATCTTAGTGGCAAACAGGGAAAAAAAAAGTGTTTTTTCAAGATCTACACATATTTGTCTACGCAAGAAACTCATAAGATTAAGCAGCATTGTAGATACATAAAGATGATCTGCATGTACTTTCTGCTGCAAGAGAAGCTGCCACTCTTCCAGGCAGTACCACGAGTCTCCAGATTTGTTCTTTATTTACCTCTCCCTGATGTGTTTCCCTGTGCAGGCTCCTCTGGAAGGTTTCCAGCTCCACACTCATCCAATAACTCTGCATTAGGTTGTGCCTGAAATGGTTTGGTTTGTACTTCACAGGCTCTCAGACCTTCACAAGGTGCCCTGGAACGATGCTGTGCTTCTGAAGCTGATTTCTGCACCCAGGAGTTCAAAGGCACATTTCCTAATGGTCTGCAGGATCTTAAGAGCACAGGCAGACGTGACTTCTTGGGCAAGGAAGCAGAGCCAGCCTGAAAAAGGCATGGAAGAAAATGGGGAGTTAGTGGCTCGTGTGTAACAGTCAAGTGTAGGAAGTATAAACAAACATTCCAGGAAAAATAAAAATTTTCCTGTAAAATCAGTCAGCTGTCACATTGGTTTTGAAAATAAAATTGCAATACCCTTGGCTACATGAGAAATCAACATTCAGAGAGGCAAAATACCCATTCCACTGGTACAATTTTCTGTAAGTCCCAGCTGTCCGTGCATGCAGCTCCTGAAGCAGCACAGCAAATCCAGCAGTGACTACCAAAGGCTTTTAACCACCAGGTGTATTAATTAGCTCTGGATTTGTGGATGCCTTAGGAAAACAGTTTCTCACCCAAACTGACCTCTCGAACTGCTGCTTCCCACTGTCATTTATATCATAAATGTCTGCCAGCCAAGCAACTGTTTCCCCTAAAACCTTTTATTTTTAAAGTTGAGGATCCTCCTTATTTTTCAACAACTCCTAACCTTATCTTCCTTTCTTCCTTTAGTCTCCACCCAACTTCCATAGCTTTGAGAAAATCAGCATAACTTTGCATCAGCCACAGAGGACATTTATTCTGCCACAGAGAAATCCTTTATGAACAAAACCAGTTTCTTCTGTAAATTGCTTCTGAAGGATTCCCATTTCCTGCTGTGACAGACATTCCCTCACTGGAGTTGAGGGAAGCTACATTTCTTAAGTCACTACATTTTAGCCTCTCACCTTTGGAAGACTCTGCATAAAATAAATGTTCCTTGTTTAAACCACACAGCATAAACCAGTGCCATCTCCAAAAAGATAAAAGCATGCCATGTGTTGATGAGAGTTATGGAATTGTGTGTAATAATAATAAAAACCAATAATGGCATGTTCAGATAGATTTAGTTTATAATTTCGCTGTTCATTTGCTCCACCAGTGCTGTTAAGTCCCCTAATTTCTTTCACCACCCAATGTATTCTGAAACACCTTTCCACATTCACTTCTCAGCAATTACAGTCTTTACACAATCTAAAACCACAAAAAGCAAGTTCCATTTTCCTAATGCCATCCTCAATTCCTTTTGCACATATATGAGTACAGTATCCTTCCCAGGCTGCAAAATAAATCCAGAACTTCCAGCTAACTAAACTGCATTAATAACAGCGAACCATTTCCAGCCATCTCAGGGCTGTGGCACAGACACATTTGTCACCCAGATTACCCAAAGGCCACTTCAGCTGGCTACATCAAATTATTTATAAAAGCCATTCCGAAGCTAAAGATACAGTGCATTAGTCCAAACAAGAAAGCTTTTAAAGCAACTGATTCAAGGGCTGCATTGAGGTTGCCACTGATTAAACCAGAGAGGAATCTGGAAAATGGTGAATCAGAAGAGTAAACTGAAACTCAGGGAAAACAGGAACTTGGGAAAAAAAAGAAAGTTGCAGAAAGAAACAGAAAATCATGGAATGGTTTGGGTTGGAAGGGACCTTAAAGCTCATCTCATGCCCACCTCACACTTTCCACTATCCCAGGCTGCTCCAAGCCCTGTCCAACCTGGCCTTGGACACTTCCAGGGATCCAGGGGCAGCCACAGCTTCTCTGGGCAACCTGTGCCAGGGCCTCACCATCCTCCCAGGGAAGAATTTTTTCTTAATATGCCATCTTTCTTAATATCCCAATATCTTGCCCTCCTTCATCTTAAGGCCATTTGCCCTTGTCCTGTCACTAAAAAAAGCCTTATCAACATCCCCTCATTTACAAGCTCCTTCCTTCAGAAAAATGAATCCAAGAGGAACAAGCCAGAATAAAAATGAACTGTTCCTAATTGCTCCCTCTCAGAAATACCTTGATCACTAAAGTTATGGAAACCTGTGGATGCTGAAATGCTGTTAGCAGGGAAATTTTCTCTTCCTGCATTCATTCTATGAGAACTTTTCCTTTGCTGTGTAAGCTATGTAAACAATAGATAGGGTTTTTGTAAATAGCATTCATATCCGGTATCTTCTGACCTTGTGTACATTATATTAAAAAAAAAACATTTCTAAGTGAGTGTCTGAGACTTTGACCAATCACCCTAGGAGAAGTGTGAGCACTGTTCAATTGCTTTATGGAACTAAAATATGTAAATAGTATTGTAAATTTAATAAATAATTCATTCCTCACTCTGGACTTCTGCCTCACTACATCTCTAATCCCCTGCTTGGAAGCCCACAGAAACCACTCTTTGCAGAAGGTGCTCCAACATCCCCTATTAGCAGCGCACAAAATCAAAAGCAACGCTCCCCTTTTGTCGGCTTCGCAGGAGCCAAGACCTTCAAAGGGTTTTCAGCTTCACTTCTATCATTGTTGCTGAAACAATACACAGGAACCCTTTAGCAGACACTGTTTTCCCACCTCCGTGTTTGGGATCACAGACTGGCTGCAGACAGAAGGCTTCCAAACGCACGTGGCACGAGCACGCCCTGCCTGCACTCCCCGACAGCCCCCGTGCGCTCAGCTCCCAAACACACACAGCAAACTGCCCCCACCTCCCAGGGCACTCCCGGCCACACTTCCCAGAAAGCAGGACACGGTGATAGGATGTTAATAAAAGCCTAAAATCAAGATTTGAGTTCGTGGATGTCTCCCACTGAACCCTCCATAGCCTGCTCCCAGACGTGATGCAAATCTGGAATTTTCTAGAACAATTTTGCCATTTAGACTTCATCAGTTCCAAACGCTCTGGTTCTGTACATTATGAAAAAGAAACACAGACTATCTTTTTCCAAAAGCTGTAATATTTACGAGTATGTGGTCCCAGGGAGGATTGAAATTCAATTAATTAATGTTCTAAAGCACGCTGAAGTAGGAGATGAAAAGCTCTGAACATTAAGAACAATTATCCAAAATATATTTGGCTTACATCTCTTTTCCTAATATTAAAAATCATACAAAAGCAAGATTTAATATTAGAAATGAAAAGTATTTTTCCCTTTTATACATCTACTCTCTAAGTACAAAAAAGAGAATAAACTTACTTCATTTGTTCTAGTAAAAGAAAGTCTTTCATGCTGTTCACCCTTCTTATACACATTTTCGTGCTGATGTTCTGCTTCTGCATTTAATCTTGAATATTTTGACTTTTCTTCTGAGGCTCCTTTTTTGCCTTCATGTTTGAATCTCATGACATTACTCTCCAAAGTCATTGTTTGCATAGCTGCATCTTTCAATTCCACTTTCAACAACTGAATCGCCTTATTAATCTGTGGCACTGCATCTGGATAAAGCTTCTCTTCCCCATCAGAAGTTGATTTCAATTCTACTCGCTGCTTTAAGAATTTAGTGACCTGCTTGAAATGTTTGAGTTCAGCTCTTAGTTGAATAATCATTTCCCTAAGATCTTTTTCATCCTTTTTCTCTAGATCTTCACTTGAACATTCTTCCTCTGTCGTGTTCAGATGATCTAACAGTTCATTTACAATTTTCATTTGTTCTTGTCTGCTACACAGGAAAGAGGAGAGAAAAGACATGAATTTAGATTTTTATTTAAGCAAACAAAAATACCTTCCAAGAAACCCTTCTGCTGTGTTGTGACATATCTGAAATTCCCAGGAGGCTCCATTTTACTCACTAATGAATTACTCACTAACAGAGTTTTTGGAACCTTTTCACAACATGAATTATATCATAAATTGCCCCATCATGGCTTTTCTCCTACTTAACACAGAAATGTAAGAAATATGAATGGATTCTCAAAAAACTTTACTCTCCACCTTAAAAGTCAATTTATACCAAAACCACACTAGACTCTAGACCACATAATCATAGATTAGCCCAAGTTGGAAGGATCCCACAAGGACCATCAAAGTGCAACTCCTGGCCCTGATGTTGGGTTTTTGTGAAAATCTACCCCTCCATGTATTTCTAATGGAACAGGGAAGGAGAAAAGTGAGAAATCAGCCAAAAAGCCTGCAAAAACAGCTCATTACAGACCACCAAACTGCCCCATGGATAACAAGTGGTTCATGGACAGCAGTTTGGAAAGCAATGTTTTAACAGAAACTGAAGCCAAATAAGAGGCATTTAAAGCAGAAGCAAGCTCTGAAATTCTACAGACAATTTCATGTGTCCAATAGAGAGCTGTTTGTGCCATTAAACTTATAAACCACCGTTTTAAACAACTGCATTTGTATAGTTTAGCACTTGAAATGGCAGCAGCTAACTAGGCTTTTTATGGCTTCCTCTGGCATCTAATGACATTAGTGAGAATTCGGTTCTGCGAAGCACAGGCTCATCACCCATCAGCCTGGTCATTTATACTTGAACACAGGAAAAATTACACACTGGAGTGGTAAAGATGATGGTGCTAGAATTACTCATTAGCCAACTTTTAAGTAAAGATAACAAATAAACAATGTTCTCTCTTCATTTTTAAGGGAGTAGTATCTCCTCATTCACCACTAACTACTCCTGTGACAGCTAAGACAATTTATGCCTGTTGGGAGAGTTTTAAATAGTAATGTGAAAATACAGAATTGCCTGAGTAAAGTTAAGTGCAGCATGGTGAACACAGAAACTAGGGTTTGACTTGTGACTTAACTCCACAGGATATTCTGTTCCCAGCACTGACAGGCACTGGAAAAGTCACACAGTTCTGTACACGGTCAGTACAGGAAAGGAACTAGAGAAGGAAAAGGAACTACAGAACAAGGAAAGGAACATGAGAATGATCTACACCAAAGCTCTAACTCAGTTCTCAACCAGGAGATTAAGTGATATAAGCATGAAACTGGGGGAAATCAGTCAGGGTGTGTGGTTTTCCTGGACAGGTTTTTCTTGCTTGGCATTGGCCAGTTCCTATGGAAATGAGCATTTCAGCTGGGAATTGATCAAATCACAGTGTAACACACACACACACACACACACACGAATTCCACTGGTGCCAGTAGGGCTTGTACAGATTTAGGTCCACAAGTGTTTTCTCCTGCAGGAAAAGTGACCCAAGAACTTAGACCATAGCTCAGCCAGTCCTACAGGTGCTTGCACTGGAGTAACCCAGTAGTCAAGTGCAGGACATGGGCCCCAACTCCCTAAACTGAGAGGCAGCAAATCCCTGCCCAGGCAGTGCAGGTGAAATGGCAAAGGGCACTCAGTGTGCAGTACCACCTGCAAAAAGTCACTGTAACTCCAGTTCCTCCATCCTTAAATCCTTTTACTGTTTTTACAGCAGTGTTGTCCCTTCCACCACACCACCTTTCACTGGCCCGTGCTCTCAGATATTTTGGTTTTTTAAAGAAAAATACCAGCTACTATCAGCTAAGCCCTTTGACTGTGTTAGATCCCACCCTGGAAACAATCAGACCCTGCAGTGAAGCTCCGTGGATCAGTAACTTTGGAGAGTTTCTTTCTTGCAATGAGTTTTTCTTAAGGATTTCTACTGATAATATGTTTCCTAATTACTTAATTGCATGATAGACTAAAATGGCTCTGAAGGTGCCTTGCCAATCTCTCAGGTAAATTAGACAGTGCCATTATCTAAATTCACTTTAGCGAAATTACTTTATTCTCTTCTCAAATAGAAATACTGTCAAAAGCAGTGCATATCGCTCATACTTACGTAGATTCCAGCACAGATGTTCTATTTTCTCTTAGAAGAGATGTGAGCAAGTTCTCCTCTGTTTCATGTTCACTCATTCCTATTCTGCTCAAGTGTTTGTCAGTTGTATCATGCTCAAATTGAGGCTTAATTGGACTCCTATAACGTCTGTCTTTGCAGAAACTCTCTGAATAGCCTGATGGAGTTATCTGTTAAAAAATTGCAAACATTGTCTTATTACGCAGGTATGTAATGTTCTATTAAATTCAGAGCTGTAATCTTTCTGTAATCAGGTTCTGTAATTCCTGATGCTCTTTATCTACATTAAGAAGCATCCACAGACATTTTGCTGACTATTTATTAATAGAAAAACTAATTAACATCTATTTCATATGATTAATTCATAGTGATCAGTTGTTTAGTAAGGAGTAAGAAGATTTCCCTGAAGGTCTTTATGTAACAAGAGGTATGAAACTTCTGGAATGTTGCCTGCAGACTGCAGCTAACAATTTTATTAGCTCAGCTTTGAATTATCTGTATTTACAGTACAGATTCTGTCCTGGGATCTCATCTCCAGATGCAAGCCCTCATGGCTGGGACAGGACAAAACTTGGAAGCATTTACAAGCTGCCAACTTTCTGTATAAAGCATCGTGGAGGTGTCCTAGGGAATTTCTACCTGGGATCTCTACAGTCATTCAAACCCCAATTAAACAATCAAAATCTGTAGCAATCACATGAGAATTCAGTCTGGGCCCATTTGGGTACAATTCCCATCAGCAACAAAAGTTTTTACAATACATCACTTACCTGTTTATCCACCTCACAAGGAAAATCCAAAGATACTTGAAGGCATACCTGGTGAACAGAGAAACACAGAAATTACAGGTTTCACAGAGCAGAATATCATCATTCTTCAACATTACAAACCAATTTGCAACCTGAATTATTTTATGATTCCATGATGTTTTATCTTACATTGATTAGATTGAGAGGACAGCAGATTCCTGTTTGTATGAAAATGCAGTTTACAATTTACCAAGATATCAGGCATTTCAACCCTAAAGAAGGATCTACAGGATTTTTTTCCTCCATCACAGCAAGTGAATCTCATACAATTTTTACTCCAGGCCTGACTGCAGTGGAGGCAGGAGATCAACCTGTGTGGATGTAAAGAAACACAATTTCAAGGGACTCTCTGTCATCCCCATTCAGGGTGACTGTGAGTACTCAAACAACAGAAAACAGGGTCCACAATGAAAGCAATCTTGAATGCAAAAGCAGCAGAGAAATACAGGAAAAAGCTTCCAGAAGCTCTTTAGGATAACAATTAGTTGAAAGCAAAATCAGATACCAAGAAAAGCATGTTTTGTTTGCAAAAGACTTTATGCTCTAAGAAAATAAAGACATTTTGAAGGCATGCAGAGAAGAGAGCACTGTACCATAATGTTCCCTGAGCAGATCCTACCTGACTCACCCTCTCACAAAACTGACTGTTCTGCACCTTCCTGTCATTGTCACCATCTTCAGGCTGCATCACAGGCTTCTCTGTTGTTTCAAGACACTACACAAAGTATGGAATGATGTGAAAATGTAGCACAAAAAAAATACTGTGATATGAAACGTGCATAAATAAGTCAGTGGTATGTCTTAAAAGAAAAATAAAAAAGCCTGTAATACAAAGTAACAAACACTGAATTAGATTCCTTCAACGAGATCAAAGTAAATTAATATAAACCCCAGGAATGACTCATATCAAATAAAGTGAAACTTTATCTTATACATTCCTTCATTTTTATTTAACCCTTTCTCCTCAGAATTTATAGAACATATAAAAACCATTTAACCTCTTGTGGCAAAGGAGCTCTGTATCCTCAGTCATGTCCCCATTCTGCCTATTTTATTTTCCAATTTCCAGAATTTATTTTTATTTGCTACACAATTTAGGCTCTTCTCCAGCATTCAAGAAATAGATGCTTTTAAAACTAAGCACATGTGGCTTGCTGTACACTAGAAAGATTTATGGTGCCACTGAAGGTTACAATCTGCTGTGTCTATGCCTAAATTGGCCCATTTGTAGCAAACGGTGCCAAATCATCTTTTACTCCCTGTTTTCCACAGAACCCAACCCATCTCTCATTGCCTGAGCAAAGAGGAGGAGGAAGACTCAGCTTTTTTAGGAGCAGCTCCCAAGTCCCTGACATCAGCATCACTGAGAGCAGGAGCAGAACCCCTTTGGTTTGCTGGATGCTGTTGAGCACTTCCAGGGATGAGGCAGCCACAGCTTCTCTGGGCACCCTGTGCCAGGGCCCCACCACCCTCACAGGGGAGAATTTCTTCCCAATACCCCATCTAAACCTGCACTTCTTCATCTTAAGGCCATTCCCTGTGTCCTGTCCCTCCATCCCTTGTCCCCAGTCCCTCCCAGCTCTCCTGGAGCCCCTTTAGGCCCTGGAAGGGCTCTGAGCTCTCCCTGGAATTTCCCCTCTCCAGGTGAGCAGCCCCAGCTCTCCCAGCCTGGCCCCAGAGCAGAGGGGCTGCAGCCCTCAGGGCACCCCTGCAGCCTCCTCTGGAAAGCCTCCTCATGCCTAATCCCAGGTAGGATACAGCCCTACACAGAGGACTCCAACCTGCATGGACAGAGTCACTTCTGCTTCCTCAGAACACCGGGAATTGAATGTATGTGTGGGCTTCGATTTTGATTTTTTAATTGACTATGCATTGAATGTATGCATATACATAAATATATATCTATATAAATAAAAAATTAATGATAAAAACCCTTTTATCTCCCAATCCCTTGCAGTATAAGCAAGTCTAGTGGCTTTAGGTATGAATTTTAAAAGGCAGAAACCGGATGGTGCAGAGTATTAATATATTTGCCTTTTACAATTGGAATTCTATATGGAAAACTGACTTCCAAGTCATGTGTGGGTTATCTTGGTAGTTTCACTCAGACTTGGTTTTCTAGGACAACACAGAGTAAAGACAATTTGAAAACTGGAGAAAGACACAGAAGAGATTGGGGTATATAACAAGGGCATGCATTAAAAAAAACACCTTTTGTTGTAATCATGGGATACATGATATTGGACCAAAAGTCCAATAATGTTAAGTATTATTTTAAAAAAATCTATTTAGGTTGAATCTTCCATGTGTAGGTTCAGGACAAATCCTACATTTGTGTATAAAAAATAAACTTATTTTCCTATCCAACACAACTACCTTTTATGGGTCAGCATTATTTAGTATCTGCTTTTCCTAGGCCAGTTTTTGGTTTAATAAGTGAGGATTCATTAAGGAAATTACTACAGAAGACCAACGAGTTATAAATACACTATGACAATAAATCAGTGCAGGCTGAGCCTGATCCCATGGTCCTGTGTCTGAGAGGCTGACATGTCCTGTACTCCAAGGAATATAACCTAATGTGCAACAAAACATTAAAAGAAAATAAGTGTCTTAAGGCCAGAAAGATAAGTCTGCCAAAAATAAGCTGCCTGTTTTAAAGCATTTCCTTGGAGACTGAAAAGCAGGAGAATGTTTTTCCTAAATGAAGCACTGATGTGCTTGGTTTGCAAAGCTCCCCAGAGCCCTGGAGGCTGAAATCACTGAGGCTGCTCCTCTCTGAGAAGGCAGATGTTCAGAGGACAGCACAAAAACAACCTTTTCCTCTCCTCCTTCTCCCTCCCAGCACGAACAGGAAGCCAAGGAGCAGAGGACAAGGGGCTGCCAGACCCTGCAGAGGCACCAGAGTGCACGTTCATCTGATCTGTGCTCCAGCCTTGGGAAGGAAAAGCAGGATGGGAGCAGTTTAAGAACCTGAGGAAGATCCTTCTTCCCATGTATATCCAAATTCCTCTTATAACACAGATGTCAGTGTCATCCCAGCACTACCCGCCAACAAATTCTAGCTCAAAAAACACAAAAAAATTGAATGGAGGGGTTTTTGCCAGTGGTTGTTAATATGCAAAACACACTGATGTCACACCCATAACCCGATATCCACGCTGTCATTTATTGCCAAGCCTGACAAAAAGACAGCTCTTGAACTTGAAACTTTCAACTAAAGATCCTTTCATTTTTGAGCTCCACAGTACTACAGTCATTCTGGCACTGGTTAAAATCCATATTTAACTTCCCTATTTCCTTTCCCAGAACGCTGAGGTTTATTTATATTTTACAAGCTTCACCCTTTGTCATTCTACATCTGATTCTGCAGCTTCTTCAGTGAGCAGCCCTGCCTGTTCCTGTCATGTCGAGACAGGCAGGAGCACACAGCATCCTGTCACGATAATCACAGCACAGGACAGGAATTCCTTTGGAATTCACCGCGGCATCCACGGGGGTGCAGAGCCCTCTGCAGGATGACGAGACAAATTGCTAAAAATGTTAATTATGGAGAGTGCAGGCACCCGGGCAGGGATCGCCCACCAGCTCTTCTCCCAAACCTCTCCATGACACACAAATTCACCTTTTCAATAAAACCATGGCACACATCAAGGTCTGTTTCTAATCTAAACAATTAAAGACAGCATGACTATATCTTAAAACTGAAGAAGCAAAAATATTTTGTGACTGTCCCAGTATATATGCAGCACATCCAGGAAAAGACAGGAGCTTTTTTCCTGAGTCCTGCAGAAAAACCATTAATTCCACAGTCCCAGTTCTTGAATCAGCCAGTCCTGCACGTAACTGATTCAAACTATTTCTACTCTGGTTCTTTTGAGTTTAATTCAGAAATTCAAGACACAAAATACCAGCACCATCATCACTCCTTTTATATTTTTTCCTTCCTATTCAATGCATTCTGCGCAACAAAAATGGAACTGAAAGCAAAAGCCACAAAGGAACATAAAGGCAAGCACTACCAGCCACATTTCAAGTAATAATTTCCAAGCTGGAAGGGTCACCCAGAACCTCCTGAACAACCTTCAGCACTCACTCACACACACATGGGGACCCAGCACCCAAATGCAGTGCAAGTATTTTGCCAAGGCCTCTCTTTGCCCACAGCTGAAAACACTCCCAGCTTTGGGGAAATGAATGAAACACCCAGCAAAGACAATTTCCTTGCACCTCTCAGCAGCCCACCACAGTGCTGGCCCCTTCTTCATGTACTCCTCCATTCTATGTGAAGAAACAGCCACGTGTTTAGGTGACCTGAAGCTCTATTCCTTGATTTTTGGCTACACTGAACCCTCATATTTTGAAGATGCATCAGAGATCTGAATGAAACTCTTAAATAATGAGACACAGCCTAAGAATGACTATGCAATAGCAAACAGACTTTCAGGAATAACTAAAATGTTTTCTAAGATATTGCTTTCTTTGTAAAATTAACTATTTCCTTCCCTTTCAATTGACAAAACAAATAGATCAGAGACCCAATTAATATTTAAATGAGTATGTTGCTTCCTTAAAATCAACTTGACACATCACTGAACACTTGCATTGAGCTGCTTCCCTATCGTGCTAACATGTTAAAGCTGTTTACATCATTAATTTAAAAAGTTATTATAAGGAATTAGCAACCTCAGCCCCAAGGGCTTTTCACTCCTCCTGCACTGATGTAAATGACTCCACAAGGCAGATTAGATGTGAGAGTCAGACTCACTGCTTTAAAACGCAAAACCTACCTCTCTGTGGTTTAATATTTTCAGTGCTTCCTTCCCTTGAGAATCCTTTGTACAACATGCAGACTGTCTTGCCTTAAGCTCTTGATTAATTGACTGCAGCTCTTTGACCATCAGGAGCAGGTCAGTAACCTAAATAACCAAAGGAAGAACAAGCAGAATTGGTAACATCCAAACTAGCAGGAAAACAAATGATGACAGGTAACTCTCCAGTTAATGCAAACTGCAGAGTTGGAAGCCTGGGTTTGTGTATCCTGTGGTAATCTCCTTAAGAATGCAAACATGCTTCTGTATTTGTGAATTAGTGTTTAAGGTACCTTAATTTGTAACAGTGTAGCTCACAGTCAGTTATTAAGTTTAGGTAACAAGTTTCACAACTCAGTAGCAAGAAGGAACCTGAGGGCTCCTCACAGGAACAGCTGATTTGAGAAGAAACATTTAAAGCAAGAAAAGACAGCATTACTGGAAAGCAGCAGCACTGAGGAACAAGCTGTTCTTCTGTGTCCAGCCCCCTTTAAAAGCCACTCTCATTCTGAGCAGTTTCACAGAATCTGACTGGGCAGTTGGGTTCAAAACTCTCACGGCCACAAAGCCATGAAGGGTATCAAGAAGGCAACGTTTGGAGAAAAAAGTGAAATCTTTTTATCAGACTAATTAATATACCTGGAAAACCAGGTCAGCTTTCAGTCACACAAACCCTTTTTCCAGTAAGAAATGATTTATAAATATCCTTTGCTAATGAGTGTCCCTGAGCCTTCTGAAGGGAACATGCTCAGAGATAAAAGTGGTGAAACCTCAGAATGGCACTGGGACACAATCTGGGGTTTTTTTAGGGACACCTGTTCAGAATAAGACAAACTTCCTTCCTTCAGATTGCCCACCTCCAGAGTGTGAGCACCTGCCTACAATTCAGCTGTCCCCGAGAAACAAAACCTTCACTTATGCTCACTCCCAACCAACCATACTCAAAATTATTCCTTGTCACAAACTGGTGCCTGGATCAGAGGTCACTGCACAGGATCAGGAGAAAGAGAACAAGTTTCTGAACCCCAAAACTGATTTATTGTTTGGCCTGCACATTTCATCTCTGTGAAGTTCAGTTCTCCTTATGCAGAATAGAGAGCTCACCTCGGGGTTATTTTATAACGTGCCCTATTTACCAAAAGATCCATATTTAATAAAGGTACATGAAATACATATTGTGGGATGCTCAGTGCAAAACCTTTCTTTGGAGTCGATGTAGATGGTCCTGAAACATGGCACTGAGTCAAAACCTCGAGTCCAGGTGTCCAATACCACAAAACACTGGCTGCAAATCACTCAGCTTTCAGCTGATTCTGAAGCCCGTGTGCTGTAACAAAGCCCAAAGAGTTCATAAAAGGTGGGTCACAAACCACAGAGATGGGAGCTTCAGATCCTTTCAGAACTACCCAACTGCACCTAAGTAAATGTTTCTGTGAGAGATACAGAAACTATAAACAAAGCAGAATTAAGCCATTAGGAACAGTAAATAATAAAAAAGATCAATACCTTTTTTTTAAGTTCTTCCAGAGACAGATGGTCAATCTGAAGGTTTAAATGGTCTTGTTCTCCTAAACAGATACTCATATAAGATGTCTGATCTCCACAGAAAGACAGTGTTTCATCTGCCAAAAGAGCCAAGGACAGACATTCTCTCAGAAACTCCGTTTGCAGGAAAACACAGCACAAAATGCACAGGACTTTTCAAATAAGAACCTTCCAGTAAGTCTGTGGGAGGCCAGTTAGAATATTTCATTCCCAAAATAAGCTTTCTGTTTCATTGAAAAAATGTTGTCCTCATATTTCTTTGTGCTTCTGACACACAGACACGCTGCATTTTCTGTGGCTGTGTTTTCTGTGGTTATCAGCATGAGTTGTGAATGTAATTCTGAATTATAATTTATGTATTTAGCATTACAATTAGAAATAATTTTTAGGAAGGATAAGTTAGGCATGAATAGTTATTCTATTTTAACTATAGTTTTATGAACATGAACTCAAGGTCTCAAGGCAAAAAGCCAGGTTAGACAAAGTTAATGAATTTATTTCACTTTTGGGTCAAAAGAATGCAGTAATTGGATTGAAAATAGTTACTTATTCACTGGCTCTATAACTGCAGGAATTATTTATGTTTCAATAAACACCTGTTTATTTACAATATAAGTGACAGTCAATTCTATAAATAAATCTCATTAGACAGGGAGAAAGCATAACTAAATTAGGACAAAGAAGAGACATCCAAATCTTACTCCCCGTTCTGACACTGATCCCGTGCCTGCTGCAAGGACCCAAAGTCACAAATCATTACTCATTTTTCAGTCTTTATTCCTACCAGCCTCACCCTCAACACAACAGCTCCTGAGAACCCTGGAGTATCCATGAGACCCTTTGGCCCACCCTGGTTGTTGATTATCTCTGGGCTTCTGAGGTTGGAAACCCTGAAACAGCTGAAGTTTACCTTTTGTCACTTATCAGAGCTGTCAAGTGATGCTAAAATTGAAAATCTAAGTTGAAAGGGGAAGTGAACAGGCTTTACTGTTATTTATATACCCCCTATGGAATAAAACAGAAACATCTTGTACATACGCAGTAAACTATTTAATGATACCCACTTATATTATTCCTCTCTATATCTAAGAATATACTAAAAACACCTCCCAAGACACACAGCAAAAAAGCCAGAAGCTAAGCTATATTTAAAAGCTCTCCTTTTTCTGAATTATGAAGTAACAAAACTTCTGGGTATTTTTTTCTTTCTCTGGAAACACTTCTGTGAGGAGGAGGTTACCAGTGCCTGAGCCACAAGCTCTTTGGGATGCAATTACATCCCATGGTCAGGAAGTGACCCCACGGCCACCGACTGGTTCCAAGTCAGGAATCTCTGACTTTTGTGGGAAACAGTAAATTCTGCGGGTACAAAGCTGCAGGCAGCATGGAATGATCCCTGCAGTAGAACTGCCATGGAATTTCTAACATTTGCTGCATGGAAAGAGAGAAGCTGTATGTGCCCTGATTGCTCCAAGACATTCTGTTACAAATCCACCAAATCACCTTCAGTATAAAAAGTCAAAAAGAAATCTTTTCACACCTTTTTTTACTCTCAAATATTTTTTCTCCATGCCAGCAAACTGACTGTAACAAAACCAATTTTTCTTTGTGCAAGAGGAGGGTTGGGCTGGGCATGGATACAAACCTTGGTGGTTTTTCATGTCCTTAATCTGATCTTGTAAGATCTTCTGGAGATTCCTGTTACCTAAAACATCTTCTTCCAGTTGTTTTCTCAACATGAAAATGTTGTTCAGTTCCACTTGCAAGCTATTTATACTGGGGAAAAAAAGGGAAAAATAAATATTTGAGATTCAATTCAAAACATTCTGGTGTGCACTGGTGTTTTGCTTGCACCAAGAGCCCATCTCCCATTCCCCATGGCTGGGCTTCACCCACACTTCTATCATTTTGATGCATAAGCACAAACAAATCCCTGCATAGAAAGAGGAGATTAAACGTTTAAATACACAGCATTTTCCTGCTCTTTTGGGCTGTGCTGCCTAAATCAGCTTCCCCATGACAGAGCTCTTCCACCAGCCTCTTTCTGGGCAGTTCCTTTCAAGGAAAATCTAAATTACTAACTTCTAAAAAGTGTGCCAGCAAAATATCATTATCACATAATGCTGATGGCTTTGTGTATTCCATTCTGTGGTGACCATGGAAACTTTGTTCCCTTGCCACAGAGCTACACTAGATAATCTAATGCTGCACTTCAGCAAAATATCGAAAAATCCTGTTTCATTGAAAACAGGACCCAGACACAACTAACTGCTTTATTTCTTCATTTATCCACAGTCTGTAAAAAGACCTCTTGAGTTCTAAATTGTCTCAATTGTCTCAATTACCACAACAGGGCATAAATGTCCAAAAGTAACATTTATAATTTTAAATTAATTTGAATTAAATTTTTAAGCAACTTTGCTACTGCAGCTCTTCAGCATCAGCTGCCCCTCAGGCCCCAGAATCAGCTGCCCTTTGCTACATCTGCCCCACACCCTTCAACTACATCAACGAGGCAGTTCTGCTCAATCTCTGAAAAGATTTAAGTGCTGAAAATAAACCAACCTGAAACTGTAATAAAATGAAATAAATTTGAATTAATAAAAAATAAATAAGAGGGTGTTACTGAACTCTTTGTATTATTTATTTTCGCATTTACTTCGCTCAGTGTTTTAAGATAAATTAAGCTGCTGCAGAATTTCCAAGCCACTGCACTAAATGACAGAGAATTCAGGGATCTTTAAAAAAATTTCAATCCATCTGATGGGAGACGGTACAGGAATACAGAGCACATCATACTTGCATGAGAATAACAGAGTATTGCAGATGCACATTAATTAAAAAGCTGCATGTGTGAAAAGCCTCTCGGTCTGTCTCCTGACAAGTGTGCTGCTGTCAGGGGCTCCTGCACAAGAAACTACTGCTTGAACCAATTCTTCCTCATACAAGAGCTTCTTTGAAGAGAGAGCTCTCTTAAATCCACAGCACAAAAAATTAAGAGTAAAACCAAACCAACACATGACTAGAAGCCAGGTAAGCACATTTTCTCCTTCTCATGAGTTAAAGGATTTATAAGAACGAGCACTGATTCTCCTCTTGGAGAGAGAAGGAATGATGTCTTGGTCCTGACATCCAGTAGCTCATTTTGAAAAATAACCACACAGGTTGCTTCAAATAAATAACGCCTAAAAGAAGATGTCAGCAAGAAAACAGATGTTTGCCCAAAATCCGTGTCACTGCTGATGGCAATTAAATGCAGCTTCCTCATCTGTGTACCTGCAGGGCTTGTTTACCCATTCCCCAGAAGTTTGGGATTCAAGTCCTGATGAAGTTTACAGCACGTTTCAGCCCCCAAAAACGTGAGATGGAGGAGAAAGAGCAGCTCCAAGCCCCAGCTCATTGTGCTGTTGTGGCACAACAGGCACTGACTGCTCCATGCATTCCAGAATTCCACGTCAGGGAAGCAGGACTGATGATCCTGATCCTACAGAAGTTCACTGAAAACCCTAATGATTATAGCTGCAGTTCTAATTTCCTTATTTGAAAGGCATTCTAAGAACACCCAGTTTCAGAGCCACACTGCTTTGCTGTCACTGCTATACAGAATGTGGGCCCTCTCCTTGCCCACAGAGCAGGAGTCAGTGCCAGGTCCCACTCTCCACAGGAAATCAGAAATAATCTCCATAATCTGACTGCTATCGTTGTTTTTCATTAGCATTTTTTCCAATATCTAAAGCAGGTCCTGAGCTGTGGCCAAGCACAAGCTGGCACTGCTGCTAAGTGCTTAACTCACACAGATCTCATCTACTCTAGTGCTACTTCTCTCTATGGTTTCCAAACTGTAGTGGTCTATAAACCAATTGCAAAATATAAATAAACATTCCCCCAAAGCTCGCAGGTATAAGCCACTGCTTTCAGGAGCTGGCTCTCAAATGTTTTAAATACTTCATTAAGAAATTTGCAATTATACCAGTAGAGTTTTTATAAAATAGTTAAATTTCTTTTGTCTACAAGACTAAGAGTTTTCTTTATTTTATCATAAGGTCTCCTCCTCAACTGCCAAGCAATAACAGGATACAGCCTAGGCTGCAGATTTCTTGCTAAATTGTTGTGTTCTTTGATTTTAAAAGGTTAAAAACCACTTGCTCCTGCCACCCTTTTCAATGCTTCACACTGGAAGTGTACTATGCAAACTTCAATTATTCTGTTTTGTTTAACCTTCTCCCAAATCTTGCATATTTATATTCTCATCAAAATTCTCACAGTGTCACTTTTAAGATAAGCATTATCTGTATTTTAGGAGTAAACCATGGCAAATTGTCCAGCGCCCAAAAGTTCACTGCAATTTGGTTTTACTCCTATATGCCAAAACACAAGAGCTAAGTATGGAAAATCCAGCCGCTTACTTTGGTACCTAAATGGAAACAGGGCTCATTTGAGATGCCAATCTAAAAAGCAATATTTTCAGAAACATTTAAGTAATTTAGATAATAGAAACTCTCTTACATAAATATTTCTCTTTAGAGACTACTACAGAGACTTTATAAACAACTGGCCAGAACAAGCTAGTCTCCAGTAAAGCTGCACATTTTCTTCACAACTTATGACTTTAGCCCTTTGAGTTCAGATTATCCCCCAAAACAGAAGCACTTACCTATCTGACTCCTTGAAGGTCTTCACGAGTGTAGAATAAATATTCTGTTCTTTCCTTAAAGCAAGGATCAGCTTCTCATACTCTGCTTCTTTATTTTCCTAAATGAAAAGAAGAACGTACCGCGCTTACAACGTCATTTTTAAGTTCCATGTCTATGGCCGTGTGTGTGCTTGTGTCCTGAAGCATTTATGAAAGCAGCTGAAACCTCAGTTTTCTGAACAAGGCCACCAATGCCCAACATGGATGTGAGAACCATCCACTGTCCTTAAATCCAGCTGTCACTGAAGGAGGCAAAGACTGTTTCAGTAGGTACCTGCCACGAGTGAATCACACATCTGAACAGTGCTTCAGCATTTTTCTCACAGCCTCAGGAGCTTCCCCCAGCCCCAGCTAAAGCATCCTCACTCCCAAAGTTCCAACAACCAGAAGAACCTGGCAGGCAGCTGTTCCAGAGGAGGGGAAGGCAGGGAAGGAGAGCAGACAAGCCAAAGCTCCAAGCACGCATTTTAGAACAAGTCCTCTCTGTGTTCTGGATAAAACTGGCTTTTTTGGGGTGAGGAGATCCAGCAAATTCTGTTCCATCTCTGAACAAGAAGGATTGTATTGAGCCCCAAATAAAGGATGAACCCATCAGACAGTCCATAAGTCAGTTTTCTGCACACTACAAGCTGCTGCTTCACTTGTGTGAAGAAAAGAAAATGGTTTACCTGCAGTCTTGCTCACAGAAAGGATGATATTATTATTATAAGAATAAACACAAACTCTTATGGTACATTCTCAGTAAGGATCCACTAATTTCCCCAGACTTTTTTCACTCCTAAACAACCAGACAGTCACTTTTTCAGCAGGAAGCAAAAAAATGCAGCTATTTAAAGGAGTATTTTCTTGCACTTACTATATAAAAGCATCCAAGATCTCAGTCATTTCCAAAGAAAAAATAACTGGAATATTATAGCAAATTTAGATGTATTAATATCAGACACAAATTCTGCCTCTGTTAAAGAATTTTTGGTTCTCTCAGCTTTCTATTTTGATTGAAAACTGAAAGGAGAAACATTCAGGGATCTTTAGCTAAGGGAGAATTTCAGCTAAGGGAACTCTTAAGAGATACTAAATCATTAGTGAACAGATCATTAACAAGGAAGAAACCTACACCCAGGAGTTTTAACCAGCTGTTATTATTCCAACTGCAATTCCTAAGGAGGAAATTGCAACCAAAAAAAATTCAGCTACAACAGAATCTCGTTAATTCACACTAAAGATGCAAAGACTGTTAATTTGAACAGTTCAGCGTTCTGCAAAGTAAACAGCACAAAAGCAAGGACAACCGGTGTTTACTTTTAATTATTTACACTCTTACTTCACAATATGCCAGCAAATATGTTAAATAATATTTTGCAAGTGTAATCAAGCTGTGATCAAATGACTCCAGTTAAGGTAACCTGCCTGGCAGGCTCTGCTGCAGCTTCTGCCTCCGATGCTCCAGAGTCTTTGAAGAAGTGACCTTGCCTTTGGACACGTGCCCCCTGTTCAGCTGCCATCTGAATGCTGCATCTAAGAGACATTTCCAGGTTCTGCAATTCATACATTAAATACTATTCTCTATCAAAGTGCAAAATCCTGAGCCTCACATGGAATTTATTATCTAGATGAGCAGTGGGGAAGCTCCCAGCAAAGCTGCTGACTGAGCACGGAGAAACACAAAGGCAAACAGATGGAGGTGGGTGATCCAGCCAGTAATAAAATAATCTCATGGAGAAAAATGTTAAAAAGTACATCTTGCAGCCTGAATTAAGGAGTCTTATCAATGTGCTGGAATCTCAGCCTTTCAAGAACAGTCACTAAACATGAAATACATGGGTTGTAATTTAAGTTGGAAAATTTTGATCACAACCACTGACCAGTGACGTAGAAAGCAGCAAGAAAAAATAAATCTCATTACTTAATTTAGTTGTTTCACAGTCTGTTAAAAGTTCTAGTGAACTCCTCCATATGTCTGATAGGAACCTTGCAATTATTACTGAAGACACTACAGAACTGTCCCTAATTAAAGCTCTTTCTGAAGCAATGTCGTTGTGCAGAGTTAGGGAGCACAAATGAGGGAAGGAACGTCACCCATGGCTCGGGGTCTATGGCTGCTGCATGAACAAAGCAGTGCCACACAAACCCTGTTCCACTTCCCTGCTCCTTTCTCCATTTGTACCAAAATCTCAGTAAGCTCACGAAATCCTCCCAACTCTTTTCTGCGTAACAGGAGACATGAGCTGTTTCTTAATTCCAAATGTCACAGGCTATACACAAATTATTAAATTCTAAATTCAACTACCTAGGTAAAGGTTAGCAAAATCACGAGGAAGTGTTCCTGATTTTTTCAGAATCTTTCATGAATAATAAGGATGAGAAGAGGCAGCATGAACATCCCTTTTTTTTTTGTACATTATTACTGTCATTTCTAAATAACGCGTAGGAGTGAATTATTTCAATCAGCTCCCCGACAGTACACAAAACATAAGGCAGCTCTGTAACTTAAATAGACTGTAATGCTGTGGGAGTTAATGAAACATTAAACCTCTTGACACATGGTGTGAGGGAAAACGTGTTAGAGGAGATAGCTGCAAGACATCCAGGACCATATTGCAGTGAAAGATTTATATTCCCATGAAAGGAGGCAATCTAATACGTTAAAGTCTATATTTAAGTCTGAAATACTATTGCTAAGCAGCAGTGGTGGAAAACATAACTTATTTTCATTAAAGGTTCCTTAGACTGTAAGCAATGAAAGTAAAAGGTTTATACCTCCACAATAAATAACTTATTGGCAAAGTCACAAGAATATCCGGTTGGCTCACTGCATGTTCTCGTGCTTCCAACAACCCTCAGGAACATTTCAAAATCTCTGAAGGTTAGAGGACAAATGACTGAGAGAAGGATATTAGCTATACCTCCTCACTGGTCCATCCATTCATCCGTCACTAGAATTTGGTAGTTTCTTATTAACTTCTGAATTTCTTGTCTGTAAAACACATTGAACTCTGAGACTTCAGAGGTACCAGAGTCAGAAGTTGCCAGACTCCCCTAATTATCAGTGCCCTCGCTCACTCGCTCTAGACCATGACAGTGGCTCAAAAATCCAAACTCCACAATTAGAACCTGTAATTTTATCTTTCCTGGCCTGGCCAAGGCACCCGGCAGAGCTTTGGGTGTTGGTTGCTTTAAAATTGATCATTACATTAAAATAAACTACAAAGATATGCTGAAAGAGAGAAAAGTTCTGTATCTCTCAAATCAATTTCTTCAACTTTAAAAGATCAGTGATGCTGAAGAGCCTGGTTTCTGTCCCCTCTGGCGGGGAGGATCCAGCTGTGGGTTTGTTGAGAGTTGGTGCAGCACCACAAAGCCATCCAAGAGTGCCAGGCAGCCAATGAGTGCAGAGCTCTGGATAATCTGCATCCAAAAACTGGTGATTAATATGCCAAAGTGGGTCCTTACAGGGGATATGTGACACAGAGGTTGAGCTGGGAGGACAATGGGCTGTGATTAGCTATTGTTCAGTCACTGAGAGCACCAGCAGCAGAGAATGGGCTGTGATTAGAAGGTGGCTCTGGGTGATTACCATGCACTGCCTGCCACTGCTCCTGCCCCTGGTTATCCACCTGAACCGAGCCAGGGGTACACAGGGAAGTCAGTGTTTGATTTCCATTAATTCCCTACGATTTTCCATCCTAGGTCCCTTTGTGACAGAAGTTACATGCGTGTACTGCAGTTTGTTGTGCAGAGGTGGAATTTCCCCCCAGCCTTTCCCAGCCTATTTTCTCTGTCTGCACATTCACATATCCTGGGATAAAGCCTCACTGCTACCCAGGCAAACAGGGCTGCAGCTCCTTTCCTCTGAGCTGCTCACATAAGCAGGACTCCACATGTTCTTGTCCCTCCCATGGTTAATTAAAGTGCCCATCACATGCACCGTGTCACCCCAGACTGTTCAGAATGTGACCCAACACACTGCACTCACATTTCCTTTGCCATTGGCTCTCTTTATTTTGAACTTCCTTGAGAAAGTCTCGTTAATGACTGATATATTATCAAAGAAATGAAAAAGCTTTCTCCACCATTACTGTGTACCAATCTAATTATTTTTACTTTGCCTGATGCTTTTAGAATCCTTGACACACCAGGGTGCAAACAACACAAAAAGAGACAAGAAATGTTCCTTCAAAAGCAGCTTATTTGTTCAATAATCTGTACACCGTGATGCACTGATGGAGCCAGGGAGTGATTCAAAAATTTAACTGTACCTGACTTTTTTTTGCTAGAACAGAATTGAGGGCAAAGAGAGAAGGAACTACTTCTAAAATTAAAATTTTGAATTTCAACCTCTGACTTCAGGTACAAATCTTTTCAATTCATGGCATCAAATAAAATAATGGGCATCTATTGCTCATCCTTTTTATATATATATATATATATATATATATATATATAATTCTGTACAAGTTCTTCTTTGCTTTAAAGCAGTTTTCCTCTTGCCCTGGACATATTTGCACTCCTACCTGTATTTATCCTCACATTCCATTTATCTCCTGTGGTCACCAGCTCTGTGCAATCTTTCCCCTTATCTATCCAAACTCTTCTCTGCACCTCTCTCTGGAAATGCAGATATCCTCCCACTCAGTGAATTATGTCTGCCCTAACCACCAAAAATCCTCTACCTCTTTATGGCAGGCAAAACAGCTGAAAGCAGGGAATTTAGTGATGCCATATAAATTCATCAGAGCACAACACATGGTGTATTACAGCATATATCAGTCCACAGCTTTGAAGCCAAAGTCAAAATTCTCTTCAATTTGAAGTCAAGGTACTCATCTGCAAACGATTGGTTACACAAAACTCACCTCCAGCTCTCTGACTATCTTGATAATTGACTGTTGAGTCTGTGCAGCACATTTCTCCTCTACTAAGCCCTCATTCTTCAGTTCAAGTTCTTCATTAGCTCTTAGAAGGTTCTTGCACTTATTCTGGAGCTCCTGCAGTTCTGCATCCTTTTCTTTAACTGTTCCATCAAGCCTCTAACAAAAGGAAACAGGCAGTTTCACAAAATTTACTCTAATTTTAAACTGCAAAATACAAAACCTAACAAAATTCAGGAGAATATCCAAGGATGACCTGGAACATGTTATTTACACACCTTGCAAAAAGAGCTCAATTTAAGACACCAGAAGCAAAACCAAAAGATACACAGAAGCTTTCCCTACCTATGCAATCTTTTCAGAATTAAAAAATGAAGTCGAGGCATGCGCCTTTGTCCCCAGGTACAGAGCAACCTCAACTCCAACTCTGCATTGCTGGCTGAATACCATCACTACTTTTTTTATTCTGTGTAAAAACTGAGCAGGGGCCTGTTACCATTCAGACAGGAACCTTCTCACACAGGTCATTTGGGGCTCCCAGAAAAGAAGATAAAATATTTCAGCATCTATACCAACTCCTCAACTTCCACCTTCTGCACAACAAACTGAAAATCAGGAGCACTTCTGCAGAGCTTTTACAACAGTGACAATCCTACGTAAGTATTAGTAAAGCTTTCTTCCCCCTCTGTCCACACGCTTCACAAAACCCTAACAAGAAATCCTGTGGAATGCCACACACTCTGTAATTATAGGTCTGTTCTGCAAATACAGTATTATGAGAAGTGAAGGATTATCATCAAAATCAACAATAACTCCAAACACAAATGTGATTTTGTAATAATTCCCCACACAAAATCAAATGATAACTTTCCATTTTTCATTTCAAAGTAAGTCTACCTACCTCAAGCAGCAGATCCTTGTGATTGACACTGTCTGTCAGCTGCCTTATAACAAGTTCTTGGCTCTGCAGCTTCTGATTGCTTTCACTCAAAAGAATATTGTAATGGTGTTCAACTGCTTTTTCTTTCTCAGTCATTTCACCATGTAATTTCTCTAGTTGATTTCTAAGATCCTACAAAAAAAACGAAACTGAATATGTAGCAAATCATTTCTAAAGAAAGTTTAAGACTAACAACCCACACTACCTTCAGTACTAAGAATGTACTGAAGCCACTTTCTCTTGGCATCAATGAATAAATTCAAAGAAAGAACAACTTTCAGATAAGATGCCAGTATTTTCTTCCAAGAATCTAGGTTGTTGTTTAAATGCTTTTCATACAGAATGGCTGGACTCCAAGGCTGTTGGGAATATTATGCACATAGATGTTGTCAGAATGAACATTCACTTCTGAGTCAATTTACTCTCTGGCTAGAAATAGGAGAAAATTGCTTACAGGTGATTCAGTTTGTCATTTGCCTTTTTTCTCATCACACCATGAAAATTGTTGCACTAACACTGTATCACTGGTTACTCTGGCATCAAACAAAAGGTCAGAAATGTTAAAACTTTCTTCCTTTGACAAGAACACAAACTTCAAATGACCAATCAGATCAGCCTCATGATCAGAAGGGATGAACAGAACTTGATCTTGACTCTGGCTGTGTTAATCACTTCCTGCAGCTCCAAGATTAGCTGCATTACCTCCACATCTTAGCTTCCCATCAGAGAAACGTGTGCTCCTTGTCCATTGTGCTCCTAAACCACAGGAACAACCTCTTTCAACAGCTCCTATGCAGCAGCAAGTCCAAAGGACTCCAAGATCTGTGAGGACCAACAGGGAATGCTGCACTGGAAGAGCAGCAGCTCCTGGGTTGCACCACAATCACAGCTACAGATCCTGTCCCACTCCATCTGAAAATCCACCTCTGAAAACACAGCTCTCTATGGGCTTTCAAAGGCTGGCCCACCTGACAGAGCCTTGGGCTCCAAGAAGTAATATCAAACAACTCCTATTCCTAAAATTCTGCTACGAACCAGGACCATCTATGTGAATATATGAGATTATTAGCATGGAATTTATAGTCAGCTCACAGTTAGAGTGGAAAATACTTAAGAGCACAGGGCAGTAGAAAAATTTCCAACGTGGCTTCTCTGTCCTTCCACCTTCTCTCCCACCACCATTTTGTGTCACTTCCAACATTTTGGCTGGTTTGTTGGGAACTTTCAACACTGGCAGTTGAAGGAGGCAAAGCTTGCACAGAAACCAGCCCCATCTCATCAACTTTTCCTCTGCATCTACTGCACAGATTGTGTGGAAAAAAGAGAGGTAGAAACTTGTAACACAGGAGCGGTTGCCTAAAATTAAACAATTAAAACTTACAGGAAACTTTATCTAAACTTCTGTTCAGACCCAAAGAACCAGGTAACACAGCCTACATCTTCAAATAAATGTTTTCTATTTATTCCCCAAAAGGGTCTATTTGTGAAGTAGCATAAGCTCTTTAAATAGTTTGCACATATGGTAGTCACCTATAAACTTTACTTTTACCTCCACTGGGATTTAAAATTTAATAGTTGTTTCTTATTCTAAGTCCAAAGAAATAGCACTACTGACATTTTAATTGCAGTCTCTTTACAAACTGTTTTATGTCCTTTTCTTGACTTAATTACCTTGCTTCATGCAGGTTCACATCAAATCCTTAACATCATTTTATTACTTCAGTGTTTTATTTCTGTTTATTTTGCATACGAAATGCAAAATGTCATTTACAAAGCCTTTTTGGTTTACTTTCCTCATTTTAGCTTCATCCCCAGGATTCAGCTAAGAAACGCCTAACAGCTCCCAAAACCCCCTCAACCGTTATTCAAAGAATGATTACACCCAGACCTTCAGTTCTACAAACTAGGTTTTTTTCAGGAGCAGAAGAACTACTTGCTTGACTAAGAAAACTGAAGAACAGCAGAATCAGGTCCAAGTTTTGTCTAGATACCCAAACTCTCCAATATGTTCCTGTTTTTCCCTAACTGCTGCCTATAAATACAAACTGCAGTGGGAAGCAGTGCAAGCTCTGATAATTGCAAAGGCTTTTGGCTCCAAGTTATGGAGCTCTTCAAGTGGGTCACATTAAGCCTATTCCCACACAGCACTGGAATTGGAAGCAAAGGATCAACAGCAGTGTTATCACATTCCCTGCGCTGCAAAGGTCACTCCTCGGCTTTTTTTAACATTTTTACACTATTACATTACTGAGTGGCTTCAACTGACACACTACCTGCAACTAAACTTCAGAGGACTTTTCATCTGCCCTGTAACTTCAAGTGACCAGCACTGTGACTCCTCTTAATGAAAACCAAAAGCAGCTTGAAGAGGACAGACATGCAGAGTCAGAAAGATGCTGCACAACAACTGTAACTCCACCTGTTATCTCAGCCCTCTTGGTGCACAGCACTTGTCAGGTGCAGACACCAGGATTCTGCCTTTAAAGCAGCAAAACTGTGTAATGGTTTATGGAAAGAGCTGGACTGACAAGGGATGCAACTGTGGAAAAAGCCTGTGTGAGATCTGCAATTTGCACATAACTTTGCCTCTACTATTTCTGCCCCCAGAAGTCCCTAAATCCTTCCCAAGGCAAGCTAGAGGTGAGACTGAAAATTACCTTCTTTGCATGAGCTGGAATTCTGTAACACACCAAACTATCCATCACTGTAGCAGGTTGCTTGAACTCATTGACCACTCAAATTGTCTGGGAGAAAATCTATTGGTTTCTATACATTGACTTGCAAGGATAATATAGTACCTACAGCTCTCAGAGCACAAACTTTGCAATTCCCTCTGCCAACATTTTCCCCAAGAGACTTTCCTATGATTAATGATAGCTGAACTAAGAAAAATGAATGTGAAACACTATAATATAGAAGATTGGAGCAGATGCCTCCCCCTCCTTGTCAGATGAAAACCAGCTTGGTGAATAATTAAGTTGTGAAGCTCCAAAACCTCCCTCTCAGGCTAAACTACAGGTAGGAAGACTAAATAATAAATCCTGCCTAATGAGTTATTCTGCATTTCCCCAACCAACTGATCAAATATGAATATCTAGTAAATACACTTTAACTGTCTACATTTAGGCCTGGAGAGAGAATGGATATGTGAAGTGTTTAATCATGTAAATTTGAACAAACTTCTCGAGGAAGAAGCACTCCATCCCTGTTACAGGCACAGTAACAAGATAGCCATGAACATCAAGGATGAGATGGTTTTTCCTCACCAATAGTGTGTAAAAATAGAAGTCCAAAGCTTCTTGGTTCAAAGAGCTTTAAGTGATGTTTAACAGCATCTTGACAGTGATGCTTAACAACAGCTTTTGGAAAGTACAGAACTGAAAGAGCTTTCAAAAGCTTTCAGATACCTTTTAAAGTTGCCCACCCTGAGGCAGGAACATGGCTCAAGAAAATCTAAACCCATTAATCCAGGAAATTCCTAATATTGGACAAAGTCTGTGATCTGGATGATCAGCTCACATGTAACAGTCTTACTTGATTCAGTTTCACCTTCTTCCCTTCCAGGACAGTAATGCCCAATTCATGTCCAGACAAACTGGGTTTACAGCAGGCCAGAAATATATTTTAGGGGGGTTGTTTGTTGGGGTGGTTGGGGCTTTTTTAATGAATATATGCAAAAATTAGCCTTACCCCAATTACAGTATATGGAAAGTCACTGCAAATTTCCCTGTGAGTGAAGAGCTAGGGCAGCAATTCATTACAGATACTGAGAGCATTTTCTACAGTTTATACACTTTTTTTGCTAACTTTATTCTAACAAAATAGAAACACTGATAAATGGGTATCTTGGAGCATAAATAGAACTGAGTTTTTAAAGCTGTCTCATAAAAAGTTTGCACCAGATCACCGAAGCAGTTTCCTATTTGTCAAAGAGCAAAATCTCACAGCATATTGTTTAACTCCCACATATCTACTACTTAATGGGCAACACTTCACAGGCAATGTGGCTCTATCCAATGTACTTGCAGCTCTGAAATTGAAGCAGCTGTTCTGCAAGGAGTAGGAAATAGGTTAGGGATATAATTTTTATAAGACTGCTCATCTTTTGGCAGGAATGTTTTTCCCCAAAGAGCTCATCATTTACATGAAAAACTTGGACATGATGGAGTCAAATAGGGCTTCTGTAATCCAGCTAACTTCGAATCCCCTGGCAACTCCCTACTCAGTCCTATTTTTCCTGTCTTTCCTGTACAGTTATATTCTAGCTGCTCTGAAAGACGAAAAAAAAATCTGAATAGAGAAGACAGTTAAATATAAAATACTTCAAATCAATAAATGCTCTTTGTGGCTGTTTTACTGACAGCAGCGATCTGTTCTCGCTCTCCTTAACCTCAACGCCCCGAAGAAATCTCAAAGCACACCAAAGATAGAGATTTTGTGATGGCAGCCAAACCACAGTTGACAATCAAACAAAAAATGCGTTAAATTGGGAGTAGGAGGGGGAGAGGAAGTTAATTTATTTGTAGGTAAAGACACCCCTCTGCTGGTTTTAAGGAATAGTGCAGGAGCAGCAATTTCCACGTCTCCCTGCTTTATGAAGGTCCTTATTTAATAATGGAACCAAAACATCTACTGAATAAAGACAGGCTCATTAAATCTTTTACTTAATTTAATATAGCAGGAGACTAATCCCTAACTGAGGAGGATCAGGCTCTGAATGCAAGCAGAACTCTGCTCATTATGCAAATACTGCCCTCGTGGAAGCAATGGTGGGAAGACTTTAGCAAAATCCACATGACAAAGCGTTCAGGTGAGAAGTGTTTTGTGTCAAAGCCTCAGCAGAAGGTGCATCCTTTCTTCAAACAAGAAAAGGAGAACACTGGTCATTCACTTTGTTGCATCAGCTGAGAGTGCTGGGAGCAGGAGAGCTTATCTGAATGCACACAGCAAGGTAAAAACCCTCAACAGAATATGAAACAGCAGAATTAATGAACAGCACCTCATTTTTTATGTAAACTGTGATCAATTAATCCTGTGCTTTGAGTCTCTGACAAGCAGAAGTTATTTAATACACAGCCTTTACAGTGGCCCTGCTAGGAGAGCAGAGAGCAGGCTGAGGTTTGGCTCCAGGTCACAATTAATGAAAGTTTCAGTAGCGAAATTTAAGATAATCTACAGACATGCAACAAGACAAATACGGCAGAAATGTAAACATACATCATCATGCATGTTTGGATTCTCCCATCAGAAAAACTGGAATCAACAGTAACCATTTACCACTTTTAAAGGTTAATGCCTTTTTTTTCTGGGACCTAACTATCAAAGATGTATTTAAAATATTATTCTGTTCAGATTATGTGCCAGAATTTTCCTCAGTCTTCATACACAGTGTTAGACAGTGTCAGGCACTTCCTTCACAAAAGTTACTTAAACTAAAAACCTGATTTTGTTAGAAAAGGACCTGCTAAAGCACTGAATTATTTCTAGACTTTAGGAAATAAAGCAAAAACGTGATAATAACATTAATGGTTTTGTCACTTCTGCTCTTCTGTAGCTGTGCTTCATCCAGCTCCTTCTCCATTTTCTCCCTTTCCAAATTCAGATCGCTCAGCTCTTGACCAGTGACTTTAATTATCCTTTGTAGCCTGCGATTCTCAGCGTCCTTTGTGAGGTTCTCTGAGCGCAGCTCTGCCAGCAGGGTCTCCTTTTCCATCAGCAGAGCCTGATAATCTGCAGCACCCTGCAACACAAAACAGCATTCAGGCTCCAGAAGGGGGTTTTGTAAAGCCTGGGAGTCTTTACTCACACTGCATCAAAACCCACAACCCTGCCCCTCTATCAGTGTTTCAGAATTGGGGTGCAGAGAAACAGTGAAACGACAAAACAAGGAAAAGTGTAACACTAAAAATTTCCTCTACTGATGTAACAAACCTTGCCATGACACCCAGTGCAGGCTACGGAAGCCTGAGGTAACAAAGAATGAGAGAAAGGTTGACACTGCCAACAAGGTCATGGCAGCATTATTGATTCAAAAAGCTTTGATTACATAAAACTCTATTTTTGGAGTAGAGTCCAGTTTCAATCTGGACTAGAGCAGGAAGTTACTGAGTCTTCCACGGAATCACAGAACTCAGGTTGGAAAAGACCTTTAAGATCGAGTCCAGCTGCCAACCCAGCACCAGCACCGTGATCACCACCAACCCGTCCCCTCAAGTGCCACAGCCACCCATTTTTGGAACACCTCCAGGGATGGTGACTCCACCCCTCCCTCGGCACAAGCCTAGTTTGTGTTCTTGCCCACCACACACTGCTCCAGCTGGCCCTGGAGCTCAGAGCAGGGGTGACAGGAGCAGTGGGCTCTGATTTACTCACAGAGAACTGCCTTCAACTCAAGGCTGTAGCTAAGGAGCAGAGTACTGAGGAGAAGGACTTGCTCTGCACTGCGGGTTCTGTGGACAGGAGGGATCACTCGCACACTTTTTAATCAGAACTTTTTAAAAAAAATCATCAAGGTCTCAAAAATCATAAAGTTCCTTTTCTCCTTCACGCACACAAAAAAAAGCATTGCTAAATCACATTTTCACAAATAACATTCCACTGTTTTATAAATAGTGGTTTCACATTTATTATATAAATAAATCCGAGCAGGTGTCTCATACCCAGTTCAACTCTGCTAATAGGAAGCCTGTGCTGGCACCATACTTTTGGGAAAAAAAAACCAAAAAACAACCAGGTCCAGGAAAAAAAAAGCTCAAGATAGTCTCAGCTCCCCAGAAATTTGTGTCTTTATTTTTAACTTATTTTAATATTACATGTTTCTTCCTTAAAGATTCTCAGTTGGTTTAGAGTAAAAAAAAAAAAACAACAAAAAACAAGGAGAAATAAGGTAAGCTATCTGACATTTTAACATTCTACTGTTCAAATAATTTGATTTAGTAAACTTTTTTCAAAGCAAGAAAAATTAACCATTTTTTATATTTTAAACTAATTTCTATTCCTCTGCTTTTGAAGATAGCAAGCACTGCCCGCTGTGTGGAATTACAGAGAAGGGAGGAGCAGGAATGGGGGAAATCACAACAAATTGCTTGTTCTTACCTTGAATTTTTGGACATGTGCCTTGTGAGTTGCCTCTCTTGCCTTAGCCAACGATGCATTTAACTCTTCAATTTCAGAACTCAGCTCCTCATTCTTTAAATAAAGTAAAATGAATCCTATGTAGGAAGAGCTATTTCCAAGGCATGGTGACACAGTAATTTCTACCCCATCTCATTATCCATTCATCCAGCTACACAAAACACTTCCAAGAACACCAAATGCATCATAGTAAATCTTACATAAAGAAATTCTTGCTCTTATACACTTACTAGACTGCCTGTCACTCAAGTGAAGTATTTCCCACTCTTCTGCACAATCTGAATTTCAGCTGATGTTGACCTCTTTTATTTTAGCTGCCTTTGACAGCTCCACTTACTCAACAACATAAAATATCCCTCTCTAAGTGGTGCTCAGAGCTGATAAAAATCAGTATGCAACCGAAAACATTTTTCTTATAAGTTCTTAAGGGAGAAAGAGACTTAATTGATACTTTCTCCTCTCTCCTCCAGTCCAAGAGCCCAAACTGCAGACAAGCAGAGCTGCTTGGAGAGATGACAGCAGTGACAGGGACCCACCAGAAGCCTCCTTGGTTACAGTGAGATCAGACCCTGCCACACACACACAGCTCCCCACCCGTGGAACTTCAACAAACCAGCAAGATCACAGTCACCCTACCTCTCTTTCCTTTGCTTTTAAGGCAACAGTAAGTCCTTGGATAGTTTTATCCCTTTTCAAACCATTCTTCTTTTCAACAGCAAGCTCATTTTCTCTCTCTTGCAGCTCTTCTTGGAGTGACTAAATTAGATTATGTGAAAGTTGCATTAACTTCCCACTAAGAGGTACTGTAACTGCACATTAATAAGTATATTTCCTCAGAGTTCTTGGAGCTTATTACTCAGATTACCACCATAAAATACAGTCCCCAAAATGAGAGGCAGCATCTTAAAGATGTGCCTGGAATACTGTACAAGAAGGGGGCAGGCCACAAGCATCAGCTTCAATATTTGATGAGTGTGTCTATCAGCTTTACTGGAAATAGCCTCAGGAACAGGAGGGGTCTTCCTGTTTTCCTCTGTTAAAGAGAATTTAACAGAGGACCTGCTCTGCTGCCCTTGGAGCCAACGCCTCCTGTGCCTATGAAAGGAAAACAGAGGGAGCCCAACACACACTGTAACGGGACAGGGAAACAGGGGCAAAACTGGAACTTACCTGAATTCTTTTTTCAAAGGAATTTCTCTCATTTTTAAGCTCTGTTCTAAGAGCCTATAAGAACAAAACAGTCGTTGTGGTCACTTTAACTCATTCTCAACACAAATACAACTTATTAAGCATTAAAGTGAAGCAAAATGAGTTTAAAAACCCTAGGCATGAAACAAGCCAGTCCAAATTAAGAAGAAAAAAAAAAGAAAATAGAATAAAAACCCTCAAAATATGTTCTTCCATGAGACAGAACAACTGCACTTGCTGAGTTAACAGAGGTGCATTTTTATGTGACATTTATCTTTGTCAGCAAGATGCTTTTATCAAGAGAGATTTTAATTAGCACTTTTCCCTGGGGAGGTTACAAAATTACTTGTTTGTAAAAAGTAATCATACATAAAACCAGAGTTGTGCAAAGGTATTCATCAGTTTTTTTTCTCCAATACTGCATCCCAAATGATCATATGAACTCTGTCCACCTCCTGTGACATGCTTAAAGCTGACACTGTTTTCACCTGGACACACAAACACTCCTGTGAAACCAGGGTGGTTTTTCCTGCTGCAGATTGATTTAATTGCAAGACCACCCAGAACTGAAAACTTCTAATACTTCTAATCAATCTAAACATAAAAGATTCTTGACACAGACAAGAAAAGTGTGTATGGACTGAGCTGAGCAATATTAAGTTTCAAAACAAAAGGGAAGAAAAATTCTCAGATGCCCGACAGCTTCCATAATTAACTTTCTTAATTCTGCCAGCTTTAATTTTGCCTTTGAATAACCAACAGGGAAAAAAAAAAAGACAACAAGCCTCAGGACCCATTTCTACATTCCAGCTTTCAGGATCTCTGTCTTCCTATTTAGGAGCCAAGTGAAATAAAAGACTGATTCTTGTACCTTTGTAAGCTAAAAGGTAAACTTGCACTTTCTTTCATGAGATTTTTTTTATGCCTACCTCCCTTAGCACAGCTTTTTTTCCAGACCAAAACAGCAGAGACACTTCCCAAGAACAAACTCTCAAGTCACATTCTTAACTTTGATAGCAGTTATGTCACCCAGTGAGGGATCTGTTAACATGGAGGATTTCTCTAATATATGCTTCTGTAAAGCAACTGCACCGTATCTATTACCCAGGCTAAAGTCAGTGGGAAACACAACCCCTCACTGAATTAATGGATAAATAAGGATGAACATTGCCCACCAAGCCACAGCATAACCCAAGAATGCTAAGGAACTGGAAAATGGAGTTGGAAATAATATTTTAAGAAACTGGCTGATGTCATTCACATAGTGTCATGCACAAAACCTTTAAAGTCCTACACCCCATGAGATTTATAACATACAATTCATCAGGCAGCTTCCTCACCTCTATCTCACTATCCTTTTCAATTCTCAAAGCATTGGTAAGTTCTCTGATTTTTTCTGCTGGCAAGTTCCCATCAGAAGATCCACTCTGAGACTTTTCCTTTTCGAGGTGTTGAATTAGAGCTTCTTTATTTTTCAATGACAGATTCAGTTGCTCTATAAGTCTAAAATTACAAGATTTTAAATATTAATCTTGCACCATCTACCAGCAATTCTCCAGCCATTGTGGTAAATCTTGCAGACAACTCTCCCAAGTGAAGACTTAAGACTTAAGACACTTCTAGTTGTAGAATTCAAGGGAGGACTTTCATAACCCTGGAAAACCTGAAAAAATGCTGTAACTTTAACACAAACAAACAGGGTTGAGCTATCTGCAAAGTGCTCATTCTTATTTTCCTCCAATACCACTTCAAATGTCAACAGTTAAGTTTCAATATTTCACTTACGTTGTCCTTTACAGCACACACAAAAACCTTATTAATCTACTTCCTTTCTTAGCCCACACATCACATCCTTGCGTGCCTTCACCAAGTGTCCCTCGAGTACTCAGTTTCATCTAAATTTGTATCTAAGCTGGTGCTCATTTCACATAAACAAAGAAAACCCACACTAAAAACAACAAGTCAAGTCAGTGCTGTTGTTTTTTGTCAATACACATCTTCACACTTCCAGTATTCCAAGAACAATAATGATGTTTTCTGACAGATCAGAGTGTTACACATGAAAACTTTGCAGCATAAGATGACATCCCTGATTCCTTGTGTTTTGTAACCTGGATTGTAAAAGTATTTCTAACAGTGTTTCTCTTCCCATTGAACTTACCAGCCTGACCTATGAGCTCATGTTTCACACATCCTGACCCTTTAAGGCTTTCAGAGACCTTTCAAAGATGACTTTGCTACACAAAGCACTGAACTGGTTGCTGTGCTGCCATTCACTCCATAGATGGCCAGTAACTCTCCTGTACCCTAGGGTAGGACCAAACTGATCAAACCCAAACCCAGGCTGACTCTTCACACTTTAACAATAACGAATTCCAGCAGTTTGTAACATTACTGCCAACAGTTCTGACCTGTCTTTCTCAGCTTCTGTAACCTTGTCCACATCCTTGGCAGGGGCACTCATAATTGAAGCAAGTTCCTGCTCAGCAGCAATTCTCAGAGCTTTCTCCTTCTCTGTCATTGCAAGGGCTTTTTCCACCTCTTCTTGGGCAGCTTTAAGATTCTGAAATTAAAACACACAATCCTGATGCCTATAAGAACTAAATGCTCAAGAATTTTTTCACATACTGAAGTTTCTTCTAGCCAACATATGTCAGGATGTTTAATTTAGGAACTTTTACTTTTGAAAAGTATTTCAAGCTCTTTGTAAATGCTTCTGAACTCTGTGTCTGCATTTTCAAGATTAATCCACTTTCTGTGGTACAGAGAGAAGGGAAATTTGCTTCAAAGAAATAAAAAATACCCTAACTGATAGCAGAAATGGAAACAAACGTGCCCCTATGCTATGGTTTTAGATTTAGCAATTATAACATGGTTTTGTCCCACTGTCGTCCCACTATCATAATAAATAGCTACACTTAAATTAAAGAGGTTAAAGAAGGGCTTTTTTGTTCAATAAAATTAATATTCCCAAGCTCACTGTAGCTAATTGGAACTCTTTCCAACATCGTTTATAATATTGTGCAAGAATCAATAAAGTATGAACCAGACATTTTTCTCTTGAACAGCAAAAGAAATGGAGATAACAGCCAGAGATTTCAGTCAACTTCCTCTGGATGACCCAACTCACAGAGATGGAGAACACCAAAAAAAAAAAGACACTTGCCTTATACTACATCAAATCTGATTCAGATCTTCATTTTTACATTGCAAGCTTCCCTGCTTTGCTCGCCCCATTTAGCTTCCTAAGAAATAAAAGCCTCCTTGTAGCCTAACAAGTCATTCCCCCCTTGCCTTCACATCTAAACTAAAAAGCAACTCTTTGCAGGAGGGAGAGGAAAAGCTCCCTCACCACTGAACTTCCCCACTCAACCCCTCTCCTGAAAAGCTGTTTTGCCAACATTCACCTGTCAATCAAGGACTCTGAAGGAAATTAATCTTTGTCAGCACTCCCTAAACCTATATAATTACATGGTGCTGTGTAAACCTGTGACTAAAACCACACTGCAGTGCTTGAATTCATAAGCAGAATAAAATTAATGTCAGGGGCCAACACCATCTTTGGGCTACAGAAAATACTCGATCTCCATGAGATTAGAAAACCTGCTCTTCAGCCTATCAGATCTGGGAAACACCAGCCTGACTGACTGATTTGGGACAGAGGAAGCAATTTAAGAACTTCTCTACCAATTCAACAAAGAATGCTTTCAGATATCCCAGTTCCACTAAAATGAACAAGAGGTCATGGAAATGCCCCTTTCCTCCTCCCTGAAGGAACCCACTTTAAATGGACTTCAGTCATCCTTGTGGGTCCCTTCCCTTTACACTACAATTCCTCTGTAAAGTAACCAGAAATGGCTCAACAATAAATACAGGAATAAACTGCCTCAAGCACAGATAGTGAGGAATGAAAAAAGACATGATAAAAATATAGGCTGACCACAGTATCAAACCTCAGGTAACAGTACAAAGACAGCAGTGATTCCTTATTATTCCTTCAGCTGTGGTCACTCACCTCTTCCAGAAGGTTTATTCTGCCAGTCAGCATTTCCTCCATCTCTTGCATCTTCTTCTGTGCCTCCTTCCCACGCTGTACTTCAGCATCACCACCCTGGGCCAGGCTTTCAACTGCCTTACTGAAAGACAATAACACAGACATAAATCCCAGTGCATATCAACATGGAAAACACTTCAGGTGCCAGTGGCTGAGGGATTATGCTCAAGCATCTTCCACCTTCTCTGGATCTGCTTATCACTTTAAGGTTAAAAACAAACATCTATAGACTCTACAGCAATTTAGGTGCTGTCCGTGAGTTCCACATACAAGCCTTGGCACAGCGGATAAAGAAGCATTTTAGATGTATGATGAAAAAGTGAAATATTTCCTTTACATTTCTAAAGCTTCCAAATACGCTATAAAGCCTTCAGCAGAGCTGTGTTGTCTGCAGGAAGCAGCACTGGAATAAACTGAAGACATGGAGCTGCTGAGATCTCTCCATTTGCCTTTTCAGTATTTGCTAACACCTCGTGAGAAAAGAACAGGGAGTGTTTCCTTACTCAACACCAGATGACCACTCGTTCATGACTGCCACGTAAATTTTGCTTTCTGTATGACCTTGTGCAAGGTTCCCTTCAAAGCACAGCAATACCCTTTGAGCAACCTGGAGAGATCAAACAAAATTCATCTGGTCCTCAGGAAAACAGAGAAAATTCCACCGCAATTGAGGCCCGTGGGGCAATCAACACCTGCCAGCCTGGATTAGTTTTGAACCACACATTTTAGGTAAATGCCCTTTAGATCCTCCAATTCCTAAAGCATTAGGAAAAAAACACACAGAAACAAATCCTAAGTAATGGACATCAAGAAATAAACTGGTGCTTACTAGGCCTTGATGAGCAGCTTCTCCCTCTCCTGCAGTTCACGCTTCAGACTTTCTATCTCCACTTTCAGCTCAATGTTCTGTGACAAAAGAACAAAAATGTCTGGACAGAACTGGAAGATCACCCATCCCAAAAGTTACTGGCAACGTGTAGACTACTTTTTGCTTGGACCAGCAAATATAATGTATCGTTGGGATAAGAACAGATATTTAGGTGTTAAAAGACAGGTTTTGCAAGGTTCAAGCCTTCCAGAAATATCAATAGTCCTAAGACCCACTGCACTCAAGCAGTACAAATTGCTTACACACACTTAACTGCTCTAACAGGGAGTACTTCACTTCAGTTTGGGAATTTCTAGGGTTTCCAAGCATATTTTTTCTTTAAGCTACGAGATATTGTATTTTCTTTTCAAAACCTGATTTTATCAACTACAGAGGTTTTTAGTAATTTTAGAATTATTCTGTTATAGCCTGAGGAAACCTCTCATGATGTGATCGTACAGAGAACACCTTGGCTAGGAAGCTGACAAATACCATTTCAACACATCAGCAATTACAAAAAAATCACCAGTGGAGAAGACCAGGCAGCAATATTCAGCTGAAACTGTGACCTATCCAAACATCGATTTATGTTCGTAACTACTGAAACATGCATCAAGAGAGACTCAGGTTTCCATCCCATTATGCAAAAGAGACCTGAGGAAAGTACCTGTTTAGATCACTTTAATTTAGTTATTACTGAAAAGGATAAGGTCAGAATAAAATAATCACACCAAAATTTCCAAGACTTAAAAGTCAAGTCAAATAGGCAACCTCCCCGTAACACAAACTCTCCGAAAAGAGACAGTTCCAGGAAATTATTCTAAATGCTTACGATTTTATAGATTTCTTCAGTGGGACCATCAAACTTCTGCTGCATTCGCTCTTCCAGAAAATAAATACGAAGTTTCAGGTTGAAGTTTTCTTTTTTCAGATCAGTGATTTGCTGTGAAAGAAGAAAGAAAATGAGAAAATTATGCCATGTGTTTCAAATTAAGTAAAATAAAAACTACTCTCCTTTGGTTTTTGTCTTGGTTTAAAAGACGGGTGTCTGCCAAGGAGGGCAGGAACCTCCCTTGGGATGGAAAATGGGACTCCCTTCCCTCCAAATCATTATAACTTTGAAATTAAGGTGCTTTCAGGCAAAGATGGGAAAAGGAATAACAGTTTTTATTAGTGTATAGATATCTAACAAGGCGAACAAGCACCAGCCCCCAGCCCCCAGCGCAGGGCCAGCCTTCTCTCGGCCGCAGCACCTCCCCTGCGCTGCAGTTCCGCTCACAGCCGCCAGGGGCGCTGCTGGCTCCCGGCCGGGCAGGGCGGGCCCCATGATCGCCCCGCGCCTGCAGGGGGCGCTGTGCCGCGAGCGCGGCCATTTCCCTCCCCTCATGGACAATGGCGGGCGCGGCCGGCAGAGGGGATGGAGAAGGGGCTCCCTTTACAAACCCCCCGGGGCAGCCGGGCCCGGTGCCCCTCCGGATGGCGAGATGGGCAGCAGCAGGAACCTCGGGGCGGTGACTGCAAGGGCAGAGGCGAGTGGATCTCGGGGCAGCAAACAAAGTATAGCAGAAACTCCGCAGCCCCAGCAGGAGCCGCGGGGATCCCACAGACAGGACACAGGGTGTGGAGTTAAAGTGTAGCGAAAAACCCAAAGCAGCGGCAGAAAAGAGCGGGGCTGGGCAGCAGCAGCCGGGCTCCCACAAAAAGCCGAGAGACGCTCCCTTGGAGCGGGGAGGAGGGGATCAGGGTCCCGGGTTTTCCCCCGAGGCACCTGAGGAGATGGTGAGGGTCCTTTCCAGTGAGTTAATAAGGTCCCAGCTCAATGGCCGCTCTTACGAGGAAATGGCTCACCCATGGTAAGGAAGAAGCAGTAAAGCACGGAACTCTGCAGTGGCAGCAAATTCTCCCCACGGCAACAACAGCGCTGTCTCCTCCTCTGGTCCCAGAGCGAGAGAGGAGCCAAGCCCAGCCCAGTCCCTCACTCCCAGCCAAAATATCACGAGCATCCCTGCTTTTCCCAAGAGAAAGCCCTCCAGCCACCTGCACCTTCCCCCTCCTCCTCCTCCCAGCCACATCCTGTGTCTCTTAAGTATCAGTCGTTCCCATCTCTTATGCAAAAAATGGGAGAAAATTCCCTGAGAGAAAGGAAAGGGGAAAAAAAGAAAAATCCTAACCTGCAACGGTTTTGCTTTCACCACTGCAAGACTGGAATTTCACCCACTTGACATACTTACACTTGTACATACATGTGGGTCACACACACACACATACACACGTTCAACTGTGAAGGTGTTAATTAAATATATAATACATAGTCTTATGCCCTTTAAAATATTCCTAAAGTATCGAAATACTGACTGACTTCACACAATAAAAATGCAGGAGAGATTTTTGAATGTAACAACATTAAGTAATTCTTCTAAATGATAGAACTTGAACAAAATACAAGACACCATGTTGAAACGGAAATATTTTCTAAGCAAAAGCCTGGGAAGGCAGCCTCATTAATGGGACCCAGGTAACTTTATTCATAGCAAGAAAAGCCACAAGCACACAAGTGAGCCCAATCGAACATCAATCAAACCTTTATCCCATCCCATAATTCACAGTGCAAGTCTTTGGGGAAAAATTGCTTATCACTTTTAACCTTCCTTGTAGAAGCAGTAACTTAGTTGATGGTTTCATTAAAGAAAGGAGTCTCCCCCTAAATTTTTTTTAAGAGACTAAGCATAAAACATTCATTCAAATAAGACTCATGTCCCCTGCCAGATGCTTTCAGCAAATGGAAATCTAATATGTTACAGAGCTACTAATAAAATATTTATGTAGGCTTTTCCAGAACAGTACAGTGCTATTTGTAAAAATTATTAGCAATACAATTTCCAAAATATTTGGCTTGTGAAACCTGAGATTACTTTCTGTAACTGCTCTCAAAACCTGCATCTGCAAACAATTCTTCAGTTTAATAATCCCTGCCCAGCAAGCTGCCTCATCACTATCCACAAAAGTGAAAATCATCCAAGCAACTGAAAATCCTACATAAACTCTGTGGCTCATTCCCACACCCTGAAGCAACCTGTCAGTAGATCATTCCCAGCAGTCCTTGCTCATTCATAAAAAGTCCAAGTGACAAAAACAGTCTGAAGTTGTACCAGCTGAACTTCTAATTAGTCTCCATACATTCAATATATTTCTGAGTCAAAAGCAAAAATAATTTCAGAAGAACTCAGCATTTCACAACTCTTGTCACGTGTATTTCAGTGGCAACAGAGATAAACCAAAGTGCTTAAGGGTAATATTTTCAAAAGGCAAATGAAACAGACTATGCAGTCATAAACCAAGGAGTGAAACAAATGTCATCTATGATGTTCAGTTTCTTGGATGAAAGTTAGAGCAGGCAGACAATTTAAAATTATTGCTCAATGAAAGAAAACATGTAAAATGTGACAAAGTTCATACTGCAAAAAGATTTTAATGGCAACCCTCGGAACTTACACATTTGAAGACTCAGTCTTAATTCCTTTATGCATTTTTATTTCTGTATTTAAACAAAAGGAATGAAAACCAGACAATGATATACATACTGCACAGAATATTCCACAGCACGAACAGCATGGCAGCAAATCCTAGCTCAGATTAGCTCCTTTCCAAGTCTGCACGGAGCCAGTTTTGTTCAAAAGGGATCCGTCAGCAGTGGCTGTGGTTTCGCAGCACAATAGTTTTCAACTGCAAAGGCTGTTTCAGATTTACAGCAAAACTCTGAGTGGGTTTGGAGGGACAAGAAAGAAACCCACAAATATTACTCTGCTCCCTTACTTGTTACCCATCATCCTTTCATGAACACCTCATTACCCAAAACAAGGTCCTCCTCAGAGATGCGTTTCACTTTGCCCATGTAACCATGTTTTCTATAATAGGATGGTTACCTCTATATTGCAACAAAGAGGGACACCATAAATCATTCAAAAATCTGCATTATCCAGCTCAGCACCTTCTCCAGGTATAAACATTAAAGGACCTTTCCTACGTGGATCCACCTTTCAGCCCACTTNCAAGAAAGAAACCCACAAATATTATTACTCAGCTCCCTTACTTGTTACCCATCATCCTTTCATGAACACCTCATTACGCAAAACAAGGTCCTCCTCAGAGATGCGTTTCACTTTGCCCATGTAACCACGTTTTCTGTAATAGGATGGTTACCTCTATATTGCAACAAAGAGGGACACCATAAATCATTCAAAAATCTGCATTATCCAGCTCAGCACCTTCTCCGGGTATAACCATTAAAGGCCCTTTCCTACGTGGATCCACCTTTCAGCCCACTAGAGGGTCATTACATCCATCCTGTCCTCCCTGAGCTACGAGGCCAGAGCCCTTTCTTTTCATTACATCCTTCTTATAGCCTGTATGAATAACAGAGTTATAGAAATAACTTTAACAGTGTTTAATGTATATTCTTCTTCCTTCACATCAATGGATCTTTGAGCTTCATTACACTGCTGGCATCCATAAAAGTTCTCATCCTACGGGAAGTTTTACAGCTGTTTAACATGAGGGGCCTGAACATACCAGGATGCCAGACCCGTGGGGAGGCCCCTGCTCTACATTACACAGGACAAACAGCAACAGATTTTTCCTCCCTTCTGTAACTTTTTTTCCTGTGCCCAAGAACCCTCCAGATAGTAAACCACTTGCAGAATGTATATTCTGGACTGAGGTCTTTGGCACACATCACAGTAAGAGATTTTAAGCACATACCAATGCCAAGGCAGTATCTGTCGACCTCAGCCAACACACAGAAACAAGAGAGAAAGGGAAAGCCCCCCTTCAGACTGCAAAAAACATCCTTCACCAAGGCTTTCCAAAACGAGCTTTAAATTCTGAGCAAACAGCAGAGCGTTCTCCTCAGGGGGGATATAAGGCCACAAGAAACTGAAAGAGTCTGTAAGAAACACTCATTTCAAACACAGCATTGCCACAAAAGGTAACAGCAGCAGTGCACTGAAACTGCAGACTCTTGGCACAGCCCAAAGACAGCAGCCACAGCCTTTATCTGCAGCAATCATCTCGGAGATTTTAGATTGCTTTCCCCCTTACAGCTTCTTCACACAAACATAAATATCTTAAAGTTTTTCACTCTCGTCCTTAACGGGGAAGTTGTCCTGCAACACAGCCCAACCAAATCATCACTCAGCAGATATAAACAACTGTCTTATTCGATTTAAAAAGCCAATACAGTTAGTGTATTTTTAAAATCTAACATTTTCCTTTATATTCTAGTAAGTACCAAAATACTTTTATCTACAGAATTGTCACAATGATACTAGGCTTCTAAAACACAAGCATTCCAAGCACACTCATACTATAAAGTTAAAAGACATTATACTGTAGTCAATGAATTAAAAAGCCAAATCCTGCACTAACCTAAATGAAAATAAACTTGATGCTTCCCTGAAATAAATCAACAGCAGATGTGCAAACCAAGTTCTGATGTTTCTGGTGAGATGCAGGAACTCTTGAGCAGAGGGTGCCAATTTTGTTTCACAACTTGAGCACAGCAGTTGGCTGCTCTGAACAACAAATTCCTACCTCGGTTTTTGGAAGCAACACTTAAGAAACGGAGGTTCAAAGCACGGACAGGGACATTCAGCTGGTCACACCTCCAACAGATGTGTGTCAACTGACACGAACTAAGAGTCGACACTTCAGCCAGCACACTGGAAACATCTTGGCCATCAGTCACCGAGTCTTACATTAAAAGTTCTGCTTACATTTTCATAGTCCTTCATGGTCCGAGCTCGAGTTGGTGAGACTGTGTCTTCTGCCACATCTGGTACCACTAGGCATTGAAGAAGACAGAATAAGTTCAGACAGCAAAATCCCTCTAGGTAGGGCTTCAATTTGGCAAAGGTCTGCGCTAATCTAAACATAACAAAACCTTTTGGGAAGGAAGAGAGGCACTGCTTGGCCCCTTGTTTACATTACATGTTAGTATCTCCATTTCTTTCTGATCACAGTAAGCTGTCTATCACTCAAACTCTCAAATTCTATCACCCATTTAAATTATGACGTACACTGGAATTAGGCTATGTGAGGTGCACTATCAAGAATAAATCCTCAGAGCAAGAACTGGATGATGCACAGCGTGCAACTTCCCTGACGCTGAGCAGAATGTGAACGGGCAGCACGGCCTCACTGGATATTCAAAGTATTTTAAGTACACGCTGCACAAAACCGCTCATCATCTTATGTAAGACTGAGAGCCCTAATGACCACAGGCATCGAGCACACAGCAGTGACGGCAGCAGCTGCTGGTGCTCTGTGGTCCTAAAAATGCTTAAATTACCGAAAAAAAGCGCGTCACTTTAAAGCCTTGGGGTTTGCCTTTCTGCCGCAAGTTTGAGGTTTTTCTCGCAGGTCTGAAGACGAGAGCGAAGCACGGAGCCGGGGCAGAGGTGTGCGGGCTCCGGCCGCGATGCAGCCTTACCTTGTCCGCCGGGCGGGCCGGCCTGGGGGTCCCCGCGGGAGATGTCCGGCAGCTGGAGGCCGCTGACGCTGGGGAAGAAGGAGGAGAGAGCTGAGAGCAGAACACTCCGGGTCCCCCCGACCCCGTCCGCGGCCGGCGGGCCCGGCCCCGCCACACGCACCCGCGCCGCCTGAGCGCATCCCCGCCCCGCAGCTCCCTCCGTACCTGCCCTCGAACGCCAGCGGCAGCGTCAGGTCCTCCCCCGGCAGCGAATCCATGGATCGGCCGCGCCGCTCACGCCGCTCCCGGCGCCTTTGTGCGCGGATTTGGCGGCTTCCCTGGAATTCAAACGCCCGCAATCGCTTCCGCCATCTTTGCGTGGAGCGCGCTGAAGCCGCTGAAGCCGCCGCGGGAGCGCGCAGACGCGGGCACAATGGGAACCGAATGGGAGCCGCCCTGTTTGACGAGGGCAGCGGGCGGCGGGGGGACGGCGGGCGCCATCCCGGCTGAGGGCAGAGCGGGGCGGGCGCCATGCTGGCTGAGGGCAGAGCGGGAGAGAGCGGCCGGGTGCCATCTTGAGTGAGGGAAGGAGCCCCTGGCTGACCGCCCCAGGGGACGGCGCGCCTGAGGGACGCGGAGGGAGCGGGGACAGGGTGATCCCCGCCGCTCCCCGGGCCCTGCTGCAAAAGTATACCCGCATGGAAGAGGCTTTTGAAGGGAGGCACCAGGCCCCCGGGCTCCCGCCGAGCCTGGCAGAGCCGCTGGAGCTGATGTTTACCATGTTCCCGAAGCGAAGCCAAGCCGTCATTGGACTTGAAATAAACACGCGTTAGTTCCACATTCTGGTCACTGTTCGTCCTAACGGGCAGGGGTGAAGGCAGCTGCTGTCATCATCCGCGCAGGTGGATTTTGAATTAAACTTGGAGGTTCTTTGTAAAGCAAAGTTCTAAGCGTGTCGACTTTTTGTGAGAGAAAATGCAACTACACTGGACATTTCAGAACACCGACAGCGGGAAATGCTGAACTGGATTAAATGCTGCTGTTGTGACCCCTCCTACACGGGGCATGGCCAGGGTAACGGTGCTGGTCACAGGTGGAGCTCCAGACCCTTCCTTGCTGTGCATCCTTCCCTTCCTTTAATTCATTTAAACCTGTGTGCAGGATTGAAATACCTCCTTGCAATATTTACATCATCACAGGGCCACAGAATTATTTAGGCTGGAAAAGACCTCTGAGATATGGAATCCAACCTTTGACCAATCCCCACCTTGTCACCCAGCCCAGCGCACTGAATGCCATGTCCAGTCGTTCCTTGGACACCTCCCAAGGACAGTGACTCTATCACCTCCCTGGGCAGCCCTCTCCTAATGTCTAATCACCTGTTTTGTGAAGAAATTTCTCCTGATGTCCATCCTGAACCTCCCCAGTACAGCTTGAGGCTGTTCCCTATTTTCTTGTTCTTGTTCCCTGGGAGCAGAGCCCAACATCCCCCTGGCTGCATCCTCCTGTCAGGGAGCTGTGCAGAGCCAGAAGGTCCCCCCTGAGCCTCCTTTTCTCCAGCCTGAGCCCCTTTCCCAGCTCCCTCAGCCTTTTCTGGTGCTCCAGCCCCTTCCCCAGCTCTGTTCCCTTCCCTGGACACAGTCCAGCTCCTCAAGGTCTTCCTGGTCACAAGGGGCCCAGAATGACACAGCACTCGAGGTGCCTCACCCATGCCCAGCACAGGGGACAATCACTGCCCTGGTCCTGTGGCCACACTGTTCCTGGTACAAGCCAGGAGCCATTGGCCTTCTTGCCCACCTGGGCACACCTGGCTCATGTTCAACCAGCACTCCCAGGTCATTTTCCACTGGGCTGCCTTCCAGCCACTCTGCCCGCAGAGTGCATTGAGCATCAGGTGGTGCCTCATGCTGGGACTTGCTCTTAGCATTCTCTGTAACACAAGGAAGCTCCATCCCAGCAGGACACTCACCTGGCTCACCCACAGGAGTGACCCTGTGCATTGGATTTGGTTTCCTCTTCTGGATTTGGTTTCCTCTTTGGTACCAACTCAGGTCAGGTTTCCTGACTCACTTTCCTCTAGGCTGTCTCAAGAGGACTCTTACCTCGCCAGGAATTAGGCCATGGATAAGGGCTGACCATAGGCCATGGACTCTGTGACACTGTTTCCAGTTCTGTGAGTTTATTATTCCCAGTTGTCCTGGTGCCCTGTGAACTCCATTTCCTCCATGTACCTGCACCAGCTCACTGTTTAGATTGACACTCACCTGCCAAATGCCCCAGACTGGTGGGAGCAGCCACTGCAGCTCTGGATGTGTACGGATAGTGGGCTTCCCATCCCTGCTTAATTCTTTCAGCTTTATGGGCACAAGTGCATGGTGGAGCTGCGGCAGTGTCCCAAACCGGCAGGAAGTGCCTGGCACTGCTTAGCACAACTAAGCTCTTAAGCCTATCTCCTGTCCAACTGGACATGCTGCTTTGGTTTGGGGTCTGATGACCCCAAGGGATGTTTAGTCCCTTCAGCTCCCCCATGAGAGACCTCGAGAGACACAGGTCACCTTATGTGACTGAAACCCTTTTGCAGTGGCCTCTGCCAAGCTGAAATTAAGTTCACAAAATCAGGTCTGCCATATGGCACCAGGATCTGATCAGCCAGGCTGAAATGTGACTTTTCCTCATTTACAGAGCAGATCTTCATAAAATGAGTAAGTCCACTCACTTGAAAGAATAATACCAATTTGCTCTTGTTTAAGGTTTCAGTGAGGTGTTATGTATTTGATGTAGGTCTTTAAATCAGCATCCATCAGCCACAAGTGCAGAGTAAATCACTCTGCACACAGAGCACCTCTGTCTGCAGAGTCACTGCCCGTGTCCAACACACTGTAGTCAAAAGAAAATCAGCAGGGCCCTCCTTGTGAGGTTTATTACTTCATGAAGTGGCCGTCTGATGGACAAACATAGGGATATATAGAGATACATCCCTGTCTATCTTCCCTGGAAGTGTTCAGGGCTAAGCTGGTTTGGAGCAACCTGGTTTAGTGCAAAGTGTCCCTGGCCACGGCAGGAGGCAAAATGAGATGATCTTTTAGGTCCTTTCCAACCCAAACCATTCTGTGGTCCTGTGATTCTATGTATACACACAGCCAGGAGGGAGAATTTCCCTGGGAAATTTTATGGCACTGCCCAATGTTTTAAAACCTGCAGTAGCACCAGGAAGCTGCAAGGGGCACAAAGGACTGGGAAATGTGTTGTTTAGAAGCAGTTAACAACTTGCCTTCGGATAATCTGCTTAAGGTTGTTTAACCTTAAATTCATTAGTAGCACATTTGGGGAGATTACACTAAATCCTCATGTCAGGAAGCCATGTCGGAACTTTTCTACTTCTCAAGGCAGCCTGAGATCCTTCCCACCTCAGGAAAAGAGTCCTAAAGGGAGTCTGGGAAAGGACTTCTGGTGAGTGCAGTGGTAGGGCTGAGCTGAGCAGGATGGGAGCCAGCTGCTCGCTGTGCTGTGCTGGCACAAGGAGGGAGGATGTCACCATCGGCTGAACTCGGGTCCCCCTCACCCTCCTGTTCTCACTCCCTGCTCTGGGGACCTGGTTCAGACTCAGCTCTGCCTCCTCCTCATACAGCTCACAGCAAGATTCTTCCTAAGTTGAGTCATACACAATCCAACTGTTCTGCTAATGCAAATCAGGTCTCAATAAACTCCCTTGAATTCCATCAGTGTGGCCCTTACACAGCTATGGCTCAGTCAAACATCTGAATGAACACTTAAAGCCACATGCTCGCTCAGTGTATGAAGCCTAACCTCTCCAAGTTCTTTGCTTAATAAGGGCTGAGGAGTCAAATACAGCTTTCACAAAAAAAGAGCCTTTAGCAGTTGTGTTTGCAAAACAAAAATCAATTTCCTAACTCTGCCAAGTGAGAAGGAAATGTATGTTTTCCACAGGCCCTTCTGCAAACACTCCCAGAACTGATGCCGCAGATGTGGATTTCAGAGTATCTATAACAAAAATGGCCTTTGAAGGACATCTGTGGTCATGAAGAAAAATCTGATACAATATCCTCATCCCACTTCCAGCTTTGCTCTGAGGGTTTCCTTGTTAGTGATTCACATCTCTGACAAAATGTGTCCATGTGAATGATACAGAAAACAGTGGGAAAATAGTCATTGCCTGCGGAGCTCCCAAACACGGCTGAGGGCTGGGATGGTTCATAGCAGACACAAGAGATCAGAGGGCTCATTTTTTAGCTGGATTTTCCAACACAGAATGTCAACTGTGCTTATGAGTATCTATGATAAAAAACATTTTTGTGCCTTGGTTCTCATCTGGCATACAGGGGCATAATGAAGGAATAATTCTCTTGGAACAAATGTTATTACTGGGATGAGATTGGATTCAATCCTTGCTGTCACTGGGAAGACTCTTGCTGAAATTCAATGAACAAGAACACAAATGCAAAAATCCAAGTGGCATAGATACAAATTATATACATTTATTTTTATTCATTTTAAATAACATTCTTCTGTATAAATTCTGACATATATTCAAATCATACACTTTTTTTTTCTTTTTAGAAATGCATTTGTAAGCATAGCTTATGCTTGGGAAACGCCGTATTTGGATGTAGAGTGAGACTGATGGGTTTCAGATGGGAGCAAGTACAACTTTTAAGGCCCACATTTTTCTTATTTTAATCCATTCCTGTGACACATAAAGAGCAGAGTCCTGTGGGAGCTCACTCTAAAACTTCACTTTAAAGAGAAAACTATTTTTATATCCTTTATTAAAAGGAGACTGTGCAAACTTTCTGCCGCATTTACATTGCCTGTAACATTGAAGATGGTGCTGCTGCACAGCAGTGGTTAACTGGCCCAGGATACCTGAAGGATGCTGGATATATCCCCTCCTCTTTCCTAAATGCTTGCTAAGTTTGCTCAGCCTGGGCCAAGGGAATTATCATTGCAGTGGCTGACATCTCCTGACAGCTCCCCAGGGCTAGTGCTCCTCGCAGCTATTTCCAGCTACAGTGGTCCACGAGATCCGAGATCCTCTCTCCTCATTAACCCGACCACTTTTCTGCACGTCTCTTGCACTCGGTGCTCACCAAATGCTCCCCCAAGCTGAGAGCCCTCCAGGCCCGAGCCCTGCCCCACGCCAGCTCTGTGCCCTTCATCTGCTCATTCTGTCCTCTTGCCTTTACTGCCGAGCTGGACTCGCCCCAGCCACACCAGCTGGGCCCTCACACTGCCAAGGATCATGCCTGGAGCTGCTTTCCCACATCCAGCAGCCCCCCTGCCCTGTCACACCTCCTCTCTGCTCTGCAGCTGCTGTCCCATGCCATGAGTGCCCCTCTCCATGACAGCCCCACCTCTGGAGCTGGACAGCATTCCCAGGCAGGAGGTGCTGCAGGTGGCCCATCAGGAGCACCACGTGTACCTGCAGTGCCACCTCAGCCCCACAAGTCACCAAGATGCCCTCCTCTGGCTGCTCAGCTGGGCCTCAAAACAGCCCTGCGAGTCCACTTCTGGTTTACCTGCCCTTACCCCAACCTCAGGACAAACCTCAGCACCTGGGAAGCCTCATGACAAGCGATGACACACGTCATGGCCCTGGTGGCCCTCAGTACTTGGCACAAATGTTTGAGCTCTGCTACCCCTCCACATCCAGTCCAACCCAAGGTGACTGGAGACAGAACCAGCTCAGCTTCTTCCTCCCCTCCTGTGGTGCCAGGGGAAGCTGCACAACTGATAAGAGCATGGACGATGTGATCTCACATCGCCAAAGTTAAACATGAAGCTGTTTGTTCTTCCCCTGCTGAGGCATCCATCTCCCTTTGCAACTGTTGTTCCTGTGTGCCAAGGCCTGGGTGGCAGGAGGTGGCTGCTGAGTCCCCGCTGAGTCATTCTGCCATTTGACAAGCACGGTGCCAGTGCCACATCCTCACTGTGCTCCCTGTTCAGGAACATCCTGTGCCATCCAAATCTGGGCAGCCAGCTCCCCCCTGCCCAACCAAGCTTCCCACCACATTTGCCAGGCTGTCTCCATCCCTTCATCCAGCTGTGCAATCCACAGGCAGCAGCTGTCCCACCCTCCCCTGCAGCATGACTGCAGGGCATCCTCGCTCCTCCTCTTCCCAAACACAAAGCCTTTGGAGTACTTTGGAGGTCAGAAGCAGCCCAGGTGCCAACACCTCCTGTGCTGTGGCAGGCAGGGACGAGGAGGGCTCAGCACCTGAGCCCACGCTCTGCTTGACCAGATGGTCCTTATCTCTACAGTGAGACAAAATCCAAGCCTGTTCCTGTTACAAAGCAGCCCACAGTCAAAGCAAAATTTAAGGAAGAGGTGTTTTGTGGCAGAGATGAAAAAAATCTACTGAAGTATTTTAGAAACATTAAAGTGAACAACTTGTACTTCAATTTGCTTGCTAGCATCAGTCCCAGAAGCCAACACTTCCTAAATTACCTTTCCCCACCCCATGAAGTGACCAAGTGCAAGTGTATCGCTAGATCAGCACCTCTAAATAATTACAACTTTCAGGAAATTTTCTGTTTTCTCACCACCCTGCTCTTTAGAAGTTTGATGAGTAACTCGAGGATTAGCAATATCCAGATTTTCTCCTCCAGTCCTCCCCCGTTTTATAACTAAAAGTAACATTGCTCTGAATGACATGAGCCAGATTTATTACCTGAAGTATGGGACCTCACCCAGGCCCACTGCAGGCAACAGGAGCTTTTCCATCAGCTTTTTTCCATCAGCTTGGGCCCATATGCAATTCCACATTCTGCCCTCACCATTTCCCTTGGTCTTCCTCAACGATTTTCCTTCTGACTTGCCATGCCTCATTTTTAAATCAGGCAGCAACTTTTGAGGCAGAAATGGCATCTTTGAGCATGTGTTTGAACCACCTAATTCCCCTCCTCCTAAATTTCCAAAGATAAGAGAAACCTCCTCACAGCACCAAAAAAACAAATAAATAACCACCATGTTCTCTCTACCATTTCCCATCTGGAGAAATATTCACTTTTTCCTGGCTCAGAGGATGCATCCACCAACTCCTGCATCACCACTGCCCCACCATGCACAGCAACACAGCTGCAGCTCTGAGGCTGGGCAAGGGTGAGGGGAAATATTTGTTTCTTGCCCTGTTTCCATGCAGTAGTTTGATTTCCAGGGGTGGGGCAGGTGGCACAGGGAGCACGGCCCCTGCCCCGAGGCACACACACTGCATTACCAACCCAGGAGCTCCGTGGTGTGAGCTCCCTGTGCTGTGCTGTGCTGCCTGTCAGTTGTTCTCCCTGCTAACAGCCCACCAGCCTCCCACCAAAACCAGGGGAATCTGTAAAACCTGTTCCCTGTAGTGGTTTTTTGACAGCAGATTCCCCACCATCACCTTGTGCTACTTTAAATTCTGAAAGCATCTGTGCACTTTTACCTTCCGAGCCTCGAAGCGCAGATCGGGTCCTGCGAGCTCTTCGCCTCAAAGCTGTTTCCACCCAAATCCAGGAGACCTTTGCTTCTGCCCCTCAGGAGGCCAGGGGGCTGAGCTGAGCCCTCCAGCACATCCCTCTGCCGTGCCAGCTCAGCAGGGATGGCAATGGGATCCCTCCACACAATGAGCACCCACTTGGGAGAACCTCAGCCACCAAGCCCAGGCTCTCAGTGTGTTTGTGACAGCATATTTGCATTTTGTATAGAGACTTAAAAGCAAGGAATGCATTGGTGCATCCAATTTTTGGACACCTACTCAGCCCTAGTCATGGCAACACTGGTATTCACTCTGTATTTGAAGGAATGGCAAAATTCGACAGATACAAGTAGGGAGCACTCACATTTTCTCTAAAAAAGAAGTTATCCAATGACAGTGGAAGAAAAGCTTTAAGCAGTTGGTGTTTGCCAGAGGCCCAGCTCCAACAATATTGCCATCTCATTTACAGTATTTTAAACAATCCTCATGTTTTTTTCTTTTTTAAACAATGTCACTAACCGCTGTACAATTAAAACCTAGAGGATAAAACATGACCTGGGGTGTGGGGGAGGTTGGGGAGGGGCTCATGGTTTTGTTGTTGGGGGGTTTTTGGTTGGTCAGTCAGTCGCTTGTCTTTTTTACAAATAATTACAAATACAATTCCAAGAAGATATATTACATTTTATATACAGAACACACCATTTCTATCAGGGTAGGGTATTAAGCCTGGCTTTTATTTTTACATGGCAACCCTGAGATGTCTTGTCGTCTTCCCTTGCACAGAAACTATACAAGTTCATTAACTCCTTCTAGAAAAAAAATGGATTGCTATGTCTTATAATAGCATCATCACCCTGTATAAATACTCAGAAAGGGAAAAGCTTAGTCTCTTCCCCAACTCAAATGTTCTTATGATTTTTTTCCCATTTCCCTGCTTAGTGGGAACAGATAATGGTGACTTTTTAAAGTGTGCAGCTCACTCCTCTACTTGCCTTTTGGTAGTACAGTGAACAATTACTTCCCCTTTTTTTTTTGTTCTCCTTTACAAACAGGTTTCTATCAGGAATGAAGATGATGCCTTTCCAAAGATCTGTTTCCTGAAATTCCACTGTTAATTCATGAGCTACTTCTCAAACTAAAGGATGAAGACACAAGCGTTGGGTTGGCTGTAAACCAAGTAGCTTCTGATTCAGGTTCTGCTCTCTCCACCCCACCACCTCTTCATAAAAATATGTTTCAATTCAGCACAATCCAGTTTATAACAACAGTAAATTCCATGGATCTTTATGGAGAACAGGACACTGAATGCATTTCACCACACTACCTGAAATTCAGATGTACTACACTGTCTTCTGTTCACCTGCAAGCTACAGCACGCCTGGCACCAGAGAGCATCTGAAGAGCAAATTCCTCTGCGTGGAGCCTTGGCACGGATCCTGATACCCCTTCCACAAGCCCTGCAACTTTTTGAGAAGCAAACTTTGGAATAGCTGGATGACTTCTAAGCTTTGTAATTATGCATGGGAGTCGTCAGCGTGAGCTGTCCATTCGGGGCCACCTCGTTCCCGTCGTCTTCCAGCAGCCCCGACACATCAGCGTTGGGAATGCTGTCGTGGTAGCTGCTGAAACTGATGTTGTCCTCTTTGAGTTCTATGGTCCAAAAGGGAGCATTGAGTTTTCGGTTCTGATACTCACGGTACATGTAGACAGCACCCACAAAGCCCATTAGTAGGACCACAACAATGATGATCACTGTCAAAATGATGATGTTAAACTGAGTCCACGAAACATCTGCGAAAGCAGAGGTGCTGTTGTCAGAGGAGCTTATAGGAAATATTGTCTGTAGAGTTGTTGGTGACAAAGTACTGTTTAGCACTGCCGTGGAAAAGGATGTGGCCTTGGTGGCATTTGAAGCAGAAGTTGCAAACTCCGTTGGTTCTGGGCCAAGAGTGGCTTCTACAAAACAAATTTAAAAATGATCAATAAAAAATCTGCTGAGCTGAAAACCAGACACAAGAGATTTGGCATTTATATCACAGTTATTATGGCAATTAAGGCTACACTGTTAAAACTGGTATTTTTTCAAAGCAGTTTAGAAAATGTCTGCCCAGGGTTGTGTTTGGGGTTTTTTAATATAATTCTGTGTGCTAAGAGCCCATGCACTACAGGATTCCTCTGAAAAGTCTGGTGCTGAGGGACAGGTGCAGTAGTCAGGATTCAGGGTTCAATACAGGAGCTCATGATGACAGCAAATCCCAGTCCAGCTCCTGTTCAGACCAGGAAAACGGGGCTTTACCAAGCTCAGCAAGTTTGGACTCTGAACCAACGTGCCCCTTGGTGTCTGTGTGGGCTGCACACTCAGACACAGCAACTCCAGGAGCTTAAACCCTTCACAACCAGTGCACCAGATGTAGGATTTTGTTCACAGTATTATTGTTTCTGCCCTACTTGTACAAACAGGAAGATCAAAACTGAAAAAATGAACCGCAAGTACTCAGCCGTCCCAGCGTTTTGCAGCGGGTTCAGTGTTTGCACTACTTTAGGTAAAAGGGCAAAATAACCTCAGTTCTGCTTTCCAATGAACTCGTACACAAGCCACACTGTGTAAACCCCCAGTCTACACAGCCAGAAGCAGAAGGTCACCAAATAACAACAAAACAAAAGATACCATAGATGTTCTTCAGAAGCTTTTGAACACAGCAGAGGCCAGCTGGGATCCTGGTCTGGTTTCAGCTGCTGGCATACGTGCACACAGGAGGGATCAGAACATGGGAACTACCAGACTGTGCCCTGCCCTTTCCTTGGCACTAAATAGCCAAAAACCTGCCTTGCTTCCAGCAGCCATGGGATAACTCCCTTCTCAGTTCAGGAGTCAGGTTAACCTTGAGATCTCAGAAGTGGGATGCAAATTCATTACGCCTGCACCAAACCTGTTGAGCTACAGGCCTCAGAGAGCACCACAAATCTGTAGTATTAAGCTCACAAATGTAGCTAATAAAGCATTTCCTCACATGAATAACCTGATCTATTTTAGATTCTCAAGTCCGGGCAACAGGAACACTCCACAAGCTGAAGCCTCAATCAGCCAGAATGTTCTCTGCACCTATTGCTCCACAGGACTCTCTGCATCCTCTTTCCCACTCTCTTCCTGCCAACAGAAAAGCAACTTCATTTTAAATCCACATACAGCTGCAGCAATTACAGCTGATGGTGCCATGCTGTATGGATCCAGCTTCCAGCTCTCCTGAACATCTACTAATTATGATTGAGGAGGAGAGTCACTTCCGAAGGACTAATTTTGCACTAAGTTGCATCTCCAACGGCAACAGGAGCTGGAAATATTCAGCACATGTCCTGCCACAGGCCCTCAGGGGAACTCCCACAAGCTAACTTCGGGCTGTCACGTTCTCAGTTCAGGCAACCGAGAAAGAAATTCCTCTGGAAGGGGCATCACACACCTAACGGAGGTTCCTGCCCAGAGTCCCCTCCCTGCAGCAGCTCCTCTGTTCTCTACAGCTCCTGCCTTAAGCTGATAAGGACACTCAGGATGCTGAATGCCAGAAGGCATTTCTCCATGGGATAACAGGCAAAATTTTGCAATAGGAAGCAACATGACAGGAGCAAGAGGTCCCTGGAAAACCTTTGGCTTTGGGAAAAGGGCATGAGGAATTCAGTCATCCTTTCCAAATTCCTTCATCACCAATACTCAATCCCTGGCAAACCCTGCCTGTAGCTATAAGTAGGGAAAAAACAGAACCGAGACAATGGCTGATTCACCAGCGAGGAAACAGCAGTTTTCTGGGCTTTATTTGTGAGTCAGCATCAGCTCAGGGCTGGCACAGAGGCCTCGGGTGAAGGCATTTCCTGGCGCTGCCAGGAGCGTCACGGTGAAGAGCCGGGCTCTGGCCCCGGCGCCGCTTCCAGGCCGTGACACGGCGCTGCCTGTTCCGCTCGCGGGGCCGTGCCAGCTCTCCAGATGTCCCAGAGCAGCTCCTGGAGAGCGCCAGCTGCTCCCTCAAACGGGCGGCTTTGGCAGTTGTGACGGGAGCCTCAGATCCAGCTGCCTGACGGAAGCGCTGGCTCTGCGGAGCCTCCGCTGCCTCCTGCACTGGAGGAGCTGTGGCAGGAGGCCACGAGCCCGTTCCCCCGAGGCTGCGGTGCTGGGCTGGGTGGCACGGAGCCACGCTGCACCGGCCCCAGCCCCTGCCGCGGGGAGCACCACCTGCTCTGGGGCTGAGAACACACGCGTTGGTCCTTCGAATATCCTCGCTATCCGCCTTGAGAGCACCAGAATCCTGGTCAGGCTTAAGACCCTGGATGGCCTCTGTGGATACGTGGGGCTGGGCTGAGCTTTGCCCAGGCTGTACAGAACCTGCTGTCTCATTGCACCTGCAACCACTGAAACAGAGCCTGGGTGATGATTTCACTCCAGAAGCCAATCAAATGCTCTGCTGATTTATGAAAATCTTAAACTAAAACAAGTTAATGCTCAGTAACCTCAGCATGTCAGTTTTTAGGCAATTTTTGTTTAAGGAACTGGAAAGAAGCTAGACATCTTTTTAATTGCTTAATAAAAAAGGGAAAACATAAGTTGTCAGGGAGAGAAGAAAGCTCAAGAAGCATGTCCCAGCCCCCTTGAAAGAGGACAGGCTTTCCACACATCAGGAACTGGCTGTAACAATGCCAGTAAAATAAAACTGAATGGTGAAAACTGCAAGTACACAAGCAAAGCCATACATATGGATTTTAACGGAGCAAGGTCATGTGGATCCTTGCACAAAGCCAGAGCTGTGCAGGGGGAGGTAATGGATGAGCTGATGCAAAAGTGTCATTTCCAGCCCTGTTACAGCTAATGAGCACCCAACTTTGTTGTACTGATCACCTCCCTGAGCAGGGAAGGACTCTGTGATTACACACCCAGAGAGCAGCACAGGAGTGAAAACCACATTAGCTCCTGACGGGCGATCTGAATTGAATCTCTGTCCATGACAACGACAAATTTGTGCCCAAATACTTCTCTGAACTCTGGGTTCTTTCATCTAATACATCACACTGGTAATGTTTCCATGCATGGTGTTGGAGGTGCATCATGAGGGCCAACCTCCAGATAACCACCGAAGGAGCAGCTTCAGAACCATTTTCTCTCAGTCTACATTAAATACACTACAAATAGATTGGGTTTTTTCCAGCTTGCTCACTAGCAGTGCCTGCCAGGGTCTGGAATCAGGGTGGTTACAGAGCTAACTCTAAACCACCCTTCAAGGCCAGTAGGCACCAACAACTGCACGCTGGAATCGTCTGCCCAGGGAGGTGGTGGAGTCACCGTCCCTGGACCTGTTTAAAAAAAGACTGGACATGGCACTCAGTGCCAAGGTTTAGTTGATGAGGAGGTGTTAGGTCATAGGTTGGACTAGATGACCTTAAAGGTCTTTTCCAACCCAGTTCATTCTGTGATTCTGTTACAAAGATCTGGTTTTCTTCTCTGCACCAGAGGCCAGATGAATCTAAACCGATGTGAACAATTAACAGCATTCCCTCTCCAACCTTTGGGCAGCTGCACAGTGAGCCTTGACACCGAGTCGAGCAGCATTTTTTACCTTTCCTGGTGCAGTTGGTGCCCTCGGGGTCCCTGCTGTAGCCCTCCTCACACAGCTCACAGTGGAAGCCCGTGGTGTGGTACAGACACCCGATGCACTCCCCGCTGTCCGGCCGGCACACGCTGGGCGACAGCGCCGGGTTCACGTTCCCGTTGCACTTACACCTCACGCAGATGCTGTCCGAGTTGTAGTAGCCCTTGTCACACTGGTTGCAGTTGAGGCCAGTGTACCCTGCTTTGCACTTGTCACACCTCGGGACAGTCTCGCCAGGCTCTGGGGAACACAGAAAGCAAAGCAGGGATGGGCCACAGCCCCTTCCAGAGACACCCATGCTGTGAGTGTTGTTCTGTGGGGTTTGTTCTATGGGACCTGACCACAAGGCACCCTGACAAAAATGAGCAGCCACCAAATATTGACCAATCTCAAATTTTGAGCTGAAAATACAACTTTTGAACTGCAGCAGTTTCTCTGTTATTAGGGGAAAAAACAGCTTTGGGGAGTTCTGATGCCTCATACCAGCCTCACAGAACAAACTCGGCACGTTGCTAAGGAAATAGATTATTATTCCTGAACATTTCCATCTCAAACAGGCAATTTCAGAGAACAGCTGGAACTATATGGGGGATGCTTGCAATCCAAAAGAACTTTTGGGCCTATACAAAGCCAGAGGCAGCTCGCTTGCAAAATTGATTAGGGAAATATCAAAAAAAGTCTTACATATTATTATTACAGCTCTGGCTTCCCTCAGTTACATTGGGGAATCTCTGCATGGAGTCCCATGGAGAAGTTCAGAAGCAGACTCACAAGTATGGAGGGCTCCATGGCACCGCTGAGCATCTCCTGCCCCTCCCCTGGCTGCCACAAGCTCAGCAGCTTCTCTGCAAAACTTTGCAGGCTCCTCAGAGCAGACTGCAGCAACACACTGGGAACTGGAACTGGACTTTGAGATCCCTTCCAAGGCAAACCGTGTGATTCTGATCACTCCCCTGCACTGCTGCTCTCACAAGAGGCAACACAAGCACCAGGGACCCATCACAGCAGGTGCTGCTTCCAGTGCCCACAAACAGGAGCTCCACAGGCTGTAAAACACCTTGCTGAGCTGACACACTCTGAGGGGCAATTTAACTGAAGACAGCAACCTTCATTACGAGGAACTAGACCAAAACAAGAGCCTCACGTATGTGGCAGGTGCCGGTGGATGCCACGATGGAGCAGGGGCAGTGCTGGCAGCCGTGGGCAGGATGGGTGATCCGATAGAAACCCTCCTTGCAGAGCTCACAGTGCTTCCCCTCCGTGTTCTCCTGGCAGTCCAGGCAGGTGCCTGCGGAACGGAGAGGAGAACAAGCAAACATTCAGCAGCAGGAACTGGAGCAGAACATTTGGAGCAAGAATCCGCGTGGAACACACTCAATTATCAGAGCTCACAGGTGGTTTTGGATGCCCTCTGGCCAAAACATGATCCTGGCCTCTTATGACCTTCTGATGCTCATCCCCTCGCTCCACACATACACAGATAATGTGAAAAAGCAGGTGGTCCCAGCAGAGAGGCCCCACAGCTCACCACTAAAAGGTCACTGCAGGTAAGCACGAGTCACCAGTGCTAAAATTCCCCTCAAGGAAAGCAGTTTCAGTTTGCATTTGTACCAGCGAGATGGAACACTGATGCTTCAAGTCCCCCACTCTCATGAGGGGTCCCTCAGGTTTATGCCTTTGGTTTTTTGTGTGCGGCCTCTTCCTATACACCAGAGCTGGTGGTCAGGGGTGAGGATGTGCCACTGTCCTGCTTTGGGGGCAAGCAGCTCCATCCCACCAGCGTGGCTCCAGCTTCTCCACCCCAGGACAAGGCAGCAGCAGTCACTGACCTTCCCAGAGAAACAGAGGAGAAGTGGAGGCTCTCGTGAGCCACCTGCCCTTCCTGGGGAAGCCCCTGAATCAGAAACTCGACGTGCCGTGTCTTCGCAGACGCCGCGTCCTAATGGCCTCCAAATTGCATTTTGATACTACTGTGACCAAGAAGAAAAATGTCCTTAGCTACAAAAGCACAGCCTCTATCCAAAGCCCATCCATCACCAGGAACATGCTGTAATTCAGCTGGCTCCTCGGTGAGGTGGCAGGGAACTGAGGGAAGATTTGATTAAATCCCATGTACCAGACTTTGTAAAGGCAGCAGCCCCTTCTATCAACTGGAGTGGCACAGAGCAGTGTGAGAGCACAGACAGATTCACTGAGCTGATCCAGCAGTGCTGCTGGGGGATGGAGAAGTCTCATATCAACATCAACCACAGGAAAAAATCCTGATTGAGGTTGATGCTGACTGTTACAAAGACCACAGCAGATTTTCTTATTAATATCAGAACAGTTTGGCTCCCTCACAAGCCCAACACGGCTCCTGCTCCTGAATTGCCACAGTGATGACTCCACAGCCAAGCATCCCCAGGCAGCCTGGCGTGTCCCTGCAGCCAGCCCTCACGCCAAGGGCAGGAAGCAAACCCGGGAAGCGGCTGATTCACCCACCCAGCAGGGCCCTGCCAGCACCCCTCGCTCAGCGTCACCTCCCACACACTGTTTGCTCTTCCCTCAGCAGCCTGTCAGGCACGAGCCAGTGGTTTTTGTGGGAGAGATGTCAGGGTTAGAGGGGAAAATTATCTGCTAGGCTTGGTTTCTCCAGCTGCAAACCTGGATCAGCTGTTTCAGCGGGATGGATGTCTTGGACAGGGAAGCTCATCTGCCTGGTCACAGCAAGACTGCCTGGGACCCTGCTCTCCAGGCACCAACAGGGCCGTAAATCTGGAATCACACCTGTGTTGCCTTGGTCATTTCAGGACCAATGTCCTTCCCATCAGCAGAAATCTCCCACATCCATCTCCACCAGCCCTGCAAGATGGCTGTGTTTCCCTGAGTCAGCACGTTGCTCAGCCAGGCAGAGCACGCACGGGCCTGCAATCAGGTATCGCTGTGGAGAGCCTTAATAATTAATAGCACTTCTCATGCTGATAATGCCCCCAGGAAGGATCAGACCTCACAGGACCCCAGCTGGGAAGCACCAGCCCACCCCACTGCACAGACACACCACAGAGTACAAGGGTCGTGGCAGAGGAAGTGCTGTCGGCTGGGGAGCTCCTGCTGCCCAAGTTATTTATTTATGCCCAGTAATTTTAAATATTCCTCCCGGACAGAGCAATGCCAAGCAGGAACCGGCTGCAGAGCCAGCAGAGGGAGCCCAAAGTATAGCATTAATGGGAAAAAACCTTGAAAATTGGACAAAGGCTATACAGACTTGATGTAAAGCTGGGGAGGTCACACAGAGTGCAGTCTCTAGAGCAGGCGTCCGATCTAATTTTTAATCAACTTCGTTGTCTGTTCTGGTTTTGTTTGGTTCCCTCAGCCACAGCAGCAAATAGAGCAGATGGAGGGAAATTTTAAAAGAAAATTAAAAAAAAAAAATAAAATTGTCAAATCAACAATAGGTCATTAAGCAAAACGAGGGGTTTTCATTGCAGTGCTGAGGGTGGCACTAGGCAATCCCAACAGAAAGAGCAGCCCCATTCCAGGAGCAAGGTCTGTGCTGGGTTTTTTCTGATAAATCAAGAGCAGGGAGAACATTGAGGCAAAAAAAAGGAAGAGCAGATTATCCTCCTCCTTCACAAAACCCACACACCCAGCTCCAAATCAGTAACACAGCTGATGTGTGCACGGCTTTAGCGACAGCCTTATATCCTTCAATACTGGTAGGACACAAGCACATAGAGTTCAGCATAGGAGTGAATGCAGTAATTCACCCTCAAGGGAACGCAGTAATTCACCCTCAGGGAGCGCAGGTCCAGTGCCCACGGACCAGGGCATTCCTCTGCTCCAAACACACAGCCCATGAGGGAACACCTGGGCACAAATTGCCCAGAAATACCTGATTTCATGAGCTCTGCCTCTCTGCCAACATTACTTTTAATTACTACCCCTTTCTAAGCTCCTGGATAAATATTACAGAACTGCCTTTCAGCCTGAAAGTTTTGAGGAGGATTTGGATTTTGAAGTGTGTGCTGTGGCTGAAGCGGGGGTTGTCCAGGCAGGCCCATAACAGTGCTCCTCCAGGATCTCTCCTTCCAGTCTAGATGGGAAAGCAATCAGGCTCCCCCCTGCTCTCCCATAAGCTGTTCCAGCACAGGTGCCTCGACATTTGCACTCCATAACATCTGTCTGAGTGAGAGACAGTCAAAGAAATAATCAAGGAAAATGAACGAGGCCGATTTATAAAAAGTGGGCAATATTAATTACGTGCTGCCAGTTTTTACCAGCTCTAATCCTGTTATCTGTGGCAGCAAGTCCCCTTACGTCAGTGCCAGCACAGTGTATGTTTCCAGGTAAACAGCAGTCAAACAAAAGGTCTTTAAAAGCCCATGTTTTGTGTTTGTGTAAGTGCAGAGAACAATAGAGCCCCAATTTCTGACACAGCCTGCTGAATTAAGGTTCTGCACTGCAGCCTGGGCTAAAGCACACAGCCTTCACTGCCTTCCTTCAAAGGAGACCAACTCCAGCCTCGCACTTCCATTTCAGCTTTAAGGTAAAGATTTTGGGTACGCAAAGCAGAAGGATGTAGATGAAGGGGATAAGAGCAGAGTGTGCTGAACGAGAACAGAAAAAGCAGAGACAGAGGGGGCAGGTGAAGCCTGCACCCCCACGGTCACAAGAGGACATGGTCACCTGTTGAGCTGTCGCAGGTTTGGGAGTGGTTGTTGCACTGGCAGGGCTCACACGTGGTTTCATTAAACCTGTAGTAGCCCTCACTGCACCGGTCACACTTCAGGTCCGTGACACCAACTTTGCACTGGCACTTCCCAGAGCTGCAGAGGGAAAAACAAACAGTGAGATCTGGCTGTGCTGGGAGGCGTCCAAGGTACAAACCTGCAGGCAGGGTTCTGGACTCCCGTTACTCCTTTCTGCTGGAAGCAGAACATGAAACCCAGGGGCAACCATTTCCAAAAAGTGATGGGGAGTTCAAGAAAGGACGAGTGTCTGCCAAGCCAGTTGCCCTGACAGCAATTTCCAGCTGGGCACCAGAAATCGTTGCTCATTCTAGAAAGCCTTGGCCCAGAGCCATCCCCTTGCATCAGCCCCAGCAGGTGCTCCAACAGCCCCTCTGGAGTCCCTGCTCCACCGAGCACCTGCAGCAGCCCTGGGCCCTGCAGGACACTGGCACACCCCTGGTCACTGTGCCTGAACAATCCCAGAGCACCCACGTGCATCATCCTGTCCCCTCCACATCAGTGCCCAGCAGCACCTCGCAGATTTTCCTGTGAGCAGACAACTCCCTGCTCACCACCTGCTCTCCTGGCTCCCCTGGGAGCCGGGGCAGCAGCTCATGTGTCCTGCTTGGCTCCAGCCAGGGCAGGTGTCAGCCACCTGCACTCCCTCCTCTTCTCCTCCATGATCCCATTTATCCACATCTCCATGGACACTTGGGCAAGGCCCCTCTCTCCAGCTCGATTCTACCCAGTAAAGCCAGGGAGAGACAAGAGAAGGTTCTCCCTTCCCCAGCAGAGGTTTCCACTCCCGCTGACCCCAGACAGGAGCTGTTTACTTGGGCACAGTGTGACTGCAGGGAGGGTGGAGCACTGCACTGTGAACACAGAGGGCATTGCTGGTGGCTGCCACGAGCAAACAAATACCAGGAGCTATAAAAAGCAAAGGTTACCCTCATTCCTCTGGCTTTCCGTGCTACTCTCTCCACACAGAGGCTTCCAACCCTCTGCTTTCATAAGAGACTTTATACACTGGCAGCATTTAGCTCCGCTCTCAGAGGAATCACAGGAATGGATAAATGCTCCTTGCCATGCAGCCCAGGCACAGCCACTGCTGGAGGCGGCTCACCCCACCTGCACACCGGGAACGGCCAAGCCAAGGGGCAGAGAGCCCCCGGTGCCTCTGCACACCCCCGAGAGCCCTGGGGGCACTGCAGGAGCCTCCAGCCCTGCCTGCTGCAGGGAGCCGGGACAGCAACCCAAATAAACAGCATTTGGTCCCTCCAGGTGATGGACTTACCTACAGGCACGGCAGAGGAGGCGATACCAGCCACAGACAGCCCTTAGCTCTCCCCTGTGCAACCTCCTCCCTGTTCAAACACCTTCCAAACACCTTTGAAACACCTTTTAATGTCAGCATTTCAGGGCTCACTGTGCCAGCACAAAGCTCATCCATTGCTCCCCCCTCTCCTCCTGGGAAGAGTGAGCAAGGCACAATTTGCTCCTAAAAGCCTCCAGAAAAATCTGCTGATTAAAACTAATAGATGTTTGATGCGCTGTTGATGTGTTGCTTTTAATTAAAATGCGGTAGATTGCAATGTTTTGGGTAAGACATTGCTTCTGTTAGGAATTAGCATAATTCAGTATTTCTGTTGTTTGTTTGTTTGCTAAAGGAAGAGGAACTACTCACCAAAATATGGACCTCAGCCCAAGGGGCTACACAATTAAATAGTTGCAGAATCTGAAATCTCGAGCATATTTAGTGGCCTGATTACAAGAAGAAGAAAGAAATACGATGTTTCCTTGCTCTCCAGGCCATTATCTGGAAGTGCAGCAGGCAGAGGCAAAATTCAAAGGCATGCTGGTAAGCAGCTCAGTATGTTTGACTTTTAAAGAGCTTTTCACAAGACCCAACATTAATCCAAACGTTGTCACAGTGTTTAAAATAAGCGCAAACAAAAAGCAGCTTTTTATTATTTGCTCCTGACTGCTACTGCTATTTCTGTAAGAGGGCAGGGACAGGCAGGGAAAAGCATGTGCTATGAGGAGGAAAATCTGATATTTAGCCTGAAAACACATCTTTTGGGGATGCACCATATGAGCAGGGTTTTGTAGGACCAGGCATTTGAGCTGCATCATCTTCACCCTCCCTGGCTTCCTCTTGGAGTTCAGAGGGCTCTGTTTGACTCCCTCCTGTCCCTGATGCAGCCTTGTTCTCAATGACACCCTCCTCTTCCTCCCTGCTTCCACCCAGGCTCCCACTTCATTTCTTTCAAGGTGGTTTATTTCCCCAATGACCCTGCTAGAGCTCAATTCAGCATTTTGGGGCACAGTCTCTTGATTTTACTCGTTAGCTTAGAAATAACAGGAAAGAACGGTTTAAAAAAAAGAAAAGAAGAAAAAAAGACTGTTTTGGAAAGTTTGGTTTAAATGCCTCTTAAGCAGACCTTTTCTCAACATGTTACACATGGCACAGAGCCAAGTCCTGCATGTGCAAGAATTAAATCACTCAGCAAATATAAAGCTTTGCCTGTGGTCATTGCTTCCACAGAATAAAGCCCCCTTACAACGCTCCTTTTTATAGCTCCAGCCCAGCAAAGTCTGTCAGACACTTTTTAAAGCAAAGGTCAATGATATAAATGCATTGAAACCACAAAAAAAAAAAAAAATCCTGTTAACAGACCAATTGTGCCCATAAAAATCCAGAAATTTGAAAGAAAAGACCCACAGTTTAATACTTGCACAGTGAGAACTGAACTGGATTTTGAGCATCAGCCAAGAATTTCTTTTTGGGGGAAAGTGGGGGGAACGAGGGGGATGGGAAGAGGGAAACGTTTTGATGCAGCAACATCAATTACTCAACTCCATTTCAGATGATTAACCCCTCTGAAGCCAACCAGTGTTCAGCTCTCACAAAGAATTGATACAAATATGTGCTGGGATAAAACCAGACTTCCAGTAACCAAAGCCTCCTGCCAGCATTGGTTTCTACCGGATTTTTATGAATATACTCCCTCCGGAGACCATGTAGGTGGTGTGTATCACCACCACATCATCCATCAACTTTACAGATGTTTCCTACAGATTAAAACCATCGCCAGCGCACGAGGCACTGGCAAAAGGAGCAGGCAGTGATTGCTGGGCAGGGCACAGCCACAGCCAAGGCTGGGATCCAGCACGGAATGATGTGACCCTGCGGGGACAAGGGCCACACGCCGGGTTTGGGATCCCCCAAGGCAGGAGCTCGTTCCCCTGATCACCCTCATCCCTCGGGCGCCCTGCTCTGCCTCAGGAGCAGCTCGATGCCTGCAGGGAGACAGCCTGGGGCTGGACTAGGACACAGCCACCCCAGGCAGCAGCATTCCCACAGACATGGGGCAGGGCAGTGTAAATAAAAGCAAAACACTGGGGCAGGGGACAGCCTACACCCCAAAATATGTCTGCAAAAGCCAGTCTGGTTTCATTTCCAGTCCCCGCAGCTCCCTTCCACTCCTCTCGAGGGGAAGGAGCCACAGGATCCCGTCACTTGCCAAGTGATTTGTGCCACTGGTGGCAACCAACTGTTCTCTGAGGTGGGATTTTACCCAAGACTGCAGCTTCGCAGGTACAGAAGGCAAGGGGACACATCAGACACCCCCCAGCCCTCCCACGGATTCTGGTAAAGAGCAGGACTGCAGACAGGTTTGAGCCCACTTGGAGGTGTCTCAGGAGCAGGGCACAGAGAACAGGGAACACCCCCTGAAGCCACAGAGCATCCTGCAGATGGCTTTGTGCCAGGTCTGGTGGCTGGGAGGGACACGGTGAGGGGTGGCCTTGGGAGCTTGGGCAATGCCCTCACTTTGCACTGCTCAGCACAGACTGCACAGGAACTCAAGGCCTCGTCACAGGGGGAAAAAAGCATTAAAGTATCCGTGATCTGAGACAGACCACGATGTGCAGTCACATCTGCAAGGAGTCTCCACTCCTCCTCCACAGAAACATCTTGATTTTAACAGGGACATGACAGGCACAAGATGGATGGGAGGATGAAGGACCATGGCCTTAGGGGCTGTTGGGAGACAAGCTGTGCACAGTTAATGGTCTAACAGAAAACCCTCCGCAAGCTCCAATCATTCCTTTTCTTCCTTTCCTTTTTTTTCCCCCCAAGGAGGAGGAAGGGAGAAATTAATTTTGAATATATTCCCAGACACCAGAAAAGCCTGGATGCCCCAGTCAGAGCCCAGGGACTACCTGGCCATATCAGACACAGCCAGAATAGCACAGCACCAAGCTCCTGTGCCTTTATTTTCAAACCATATGACATTGGTAAGATTTTGGGGCAGAGTCAGAGAAGGAGGGAGCTCCCATGGGTCTCAAACCAGGGCATGCCCTGCAGATGAGCCATACAAAACCTACAACAGGAGTTTTGCCAAACACATTTATTGTCTCCACCTTGAAGCACAGAGCACACGCCCACACCCTGCACAGCTCAGCGTCTCCCCGGAGCAGCCCCAGGAGAGCTGGGGAGGGCCACTCTGCCCTAAGAAAGAGGAAAGCGAGGGCTACGCCAGCCCTCCCCTGCACAGCTCCAGGTGGCATCTCCAGCTTCACCCGTGCCCTGTCCCCTTTCCCTGGGGAACCCCCAATGACAGCAAAGCCCACCAGTCATCCCAGCAGGGCCCGGAGGTGTGCCTGGATCAGACACAATTAACAGCAGCGACAGCGCTCCGTATCAATGAGGGAAACGCGCTGAGCTACGAGCATCTTTAAAACAAACCCCATGAAAAGGTTTTGTCACGCTTTGATGGGATAAGACAAAAGGATTCTGCGCAAGATTAGGAGGATTCAGCAGAGATGTCTCTAAAAATGGTGCGTTCCTCCAGCGAGCCGGGCTCCTTTAGTGCTGATTTTCTGTGATGTCTGACAGCAGCCAGGGGATAAATCTGTCTTATACTTTCCTGGGCAACGTGGAAAAGTTAACATTTGAAAGCTGAATGCTCCAAGACACTTTGGTGGGAAACCAACGCTGTTAACACTCAGAATCACAGAATCATATAGGTGGAAAAGGCCTCCAAGATCATCGAGTCCAACCTTTGACTGATCATCACCAGAGCACCGAGTGCCGTGTCCAGTTTGTTGAACACCTCCAGGGATGAGGACTCCACCACCTCCCTGAGCAGCCCTTTCCAATGCTTCACAACCCTTTCTGTGAAAAAATTCTTCCTGATGTCCAACCTAACCTCCCCTGGTGCAGCTTGAGGCCACGTCCTCTCATCCTGAGGACACCAAGAACCCTCACAACCCACGCGCTGATTTTCTGTCGGTCAGTTATTGGAATATCAGCACGTGAGGAAGGGGAGAGCAGGAAAAAGCCCCACATTGGGTTTCTCTTCCCCGCTCCCTCACTCAACCCAAACCGCTGGCGGCCGAGGTGGCTCTGTGGGAGAGTCAGGGGGGCCAGGGCCAAGCCCTGCAGCGGCCGCCCGCTCTGAGCCCCTTTGTGGAGGGCACAAGAAGCGGAGCTTTATGGGGGCCAACACTGGGCCTTTGTGCGCCGCATTCCTCGCCCCGTGCTGGGGGACGGCAGCTGCTCCGCAGGGCAGCCCTCGACGGAGCAGGGACACTTCACAGCTCTGAAAGGCCACTCTGTAAATGTCAAAGGGCCACCTTGTCTGGCCACCGCCGCCTCCGCGGCCCCAGCTCCCCCGCCAGGGAAAGCCGGGAATCTCCAGCCAGGGCTGTGGAAAGCCGGGAATCTCCAGCCTGGGCTGTCTCCTCCAGGTGCCCTTGAAGGCAGGGGAGGGAGGAAGCAATGGAAAGTCCACCTTGACCCTGGAGAGGGAGGTTGGATGGGGTCCTGCCCAGTTCCATGAGCAAAAGCCTCACTCACGGCAGAATCTCACCCTCAGCTGGTAGGTCCTGGTCTCCCAACCAGGGTCCTGGTCTCCCAGAGTAACCTCTGGGGATGGTGGCAGTGCAGGGATGGGATAGAGAACCTCAATGCAGAGAAGGACACATCAATAGGGATGGCAGGGAGATGGGGCTGGTCCCCACTGAACACATCGGTTCTGCCCAAAGTGGTCCCTCCATCCCCCAGACCTCTGTTGGTGCCTCTGCTCAGATGGCAGAAGGAGACTCAGGGTACAAGCAGTGCCCGAAGCACATGCTGGGCACCACCCCTCAACCAGAATTTAGCCACAAAAGCTAAAACAGTTGAGCCAATATTTCCTTTTGAGGGCAGTCAGTGTTTACCAGAGCAGCAAAGCTTGCAACAGACAACACAGGAACAGCAAAGCCTGCTGGAAAATCCACAAAATAACAGGATTTCTGAGAAGCCATAATTACCATAGAGGAGATGATAACAATCCACCTTTCCCTGCTGCTGTGTCCACTCATTCATTTCCCATTCCTGTCTGCAACTGAATAAAAACGGGTTCAGGTACCTTTACCTTCTTGTGGGGGGAGAGAGGAGGAGAGCTAATCAGATGTAAAGGATGTGAGAGGCTGGAATAGGGGAGAGATTCAGATAATTAAAGCATGCAGAAAAATAGGCTTTAACAGGGTATTCTTCTGCTTTTCTGACGTCCACATGTAATAATTTCCGCTACAAAACAAGATCTGTTCTCTGCAGAGTGATGCTGACAAGGCATTACTGGGAGATAATGAGCCACCGGTTGTGCTCATCCAATCTATAAAAGGGAGAGCAGTCTTTTTAAAGAGAAAAAGGGGGTTTGTCTGGTTTTGGGGGGATTTTAAAGCACAAGTCCTTGAGGATTTCAGCTCCCAAGGTCACATCTCTAAAGGGGAGCAGTGCCTGATGTGGTTTACTGGACTACTAAAACACAGCAGAATGGAAAGACAGATCCCACGCAAAGAAGAGACATTTCAGAAGTGTGATGACACTCTGCAGACAGAAAATGAAGATTTTATCCATGCAAAACAAGAACTCCATCACTTCCCCCAAATAACCTCCAGGGTCTGGGATGGCCAGCAGCCCTGCAGGCTGGTGAAGCTCCACAAAAACCTTGAATTTCAATGGACCTGCATTTCCTGACCACTAAAAAAACCCCACCAAATTCTGCCTCACACGAGGTTCAAGGTGTGTCCGGAGTGTTTCACACCAGGCTGCCCCCCACAGTCTCTCTGCACCTTTCCACATCCCACCAGCTCCACAATCCGAGTGTGTGGCTCTCCCTGCCCAGCTTCCCAAGCTCCCTCAGAACCCCCAGCCCTTATTCAAAGGCCTCAACAAAGCACTTTGTCCAGTGCTGCTGACCTTACCCTCACCAGCCAGGCTCTTCAAATCCCCACGAGCTGGGGTCACAAGATCAGCCTCTCCACATAGAATCCCCCGACAAAGGCAGCACACAGGGCTGGCCACTGCCCTCCCTGCTTGGCCTCGCAGCATCCCTGCCCCAGAGGATGTACAGATGCTCCCAGGGACACTGCCTTCATTCCTTTTAATATGAACACAAAGCCTGAGGTCCCCCTGAGGGGTAAAGCATCTCTGAATTAACACTTGGGCATTGAGATGTGTGCGTTATCATTTTTTTCCCTTTTTTCCACTGGAAATGAGTGACAGGAGCTCTCTCTCACATGACTTATGCCAAGCCTGCAGCACAAGCCATGCAGGAATTAGGATCACAGGGCTGTCTCTGCAGCCAGCAATAAGGAAAGGCTGCTGGATCAGCAAAGGAGCAGAGCACTGCACCCCTGGGCATGGGGTTTCAGCCCACAGCAACCAAAGGAGAGCAGACATCATCTTCAAGCTGTCTGCTGGAGCTTCTGCTTCCCACTGCCCTTCTACTTGTGGGGAAACTGAGGCACAGGCAGAGGGCAACTTAAATTGATCCACAGACCCCAGTGTAACAGGCATCTGTTTGCACTAGGGACAATGACAGCATATATGTATTATTAGTTTAGAGCTTTTTAAGGGAACCAGAAAAACCCTAACCCAGTTTAGATGGTTAACCTGGGTTTAAGCAAACCATGTGGCAAGCCGTATCAGGGGAGGTTTAGGCTGGATACCAGGAAAAGGTCCCTCCTCCAGAGGGTGTTGAGCACTGGAAAAGGCTCCCCAGGGAATGGTCACAGCCCCAAGGCTGCCAGAGCCCCAGGAGTGTTTGGACAACGCTCTCAGGCACAGGCTGGGATTACTGGGGTGTCTGTGCAGGGCCAGGAGTTGGACTGGATGATTCTTGTGGGTCCCTTCCAGCTCAGAATATTCTGTAACTCTGTGATACTTAAAACCCACAGCAGCCACAGCTCTCCTCTTGTTCACTGGCACAGGTGCTGGTGCATCACTGTTCTTCCCTAGAAGCAGGACAAGTTTAAAAAACAAAACCTCCCAGGGAAACAGGGAATTGAGGGCTGAACCCTCCTGCGAGGCAGCAGCATCTCATAGCAGCATCTCTGCTTCACAGCTCCACTCCCCCACTCACATCCCAAACCCACAGGAGCGCCCGCGCAGGGACAGCTGCTTGTGGGCTAAACACGCTGCCTCCACGGCTTCAGGAAAGGAAAAGCCACAGACGCCCAAGTGCTGGGCTAGGAAAAGTTGGGATAAACACCTCATAGGAGGTAAATCAAGGTCGGCCCTCCTGCAGATGAGCTGGGTCACACCGGGCTGCCCTGGGCCAGCGTCTGCAGTCCCACATGGGGATGGGCAGTGCTGCCAGCAAGGTAAAAATAAACAAGCCAAAAACTGCAGAGTCATCTGCCATCTCCTGCTCCCCAGGAGGAGGATGCTGCCTCATCCACGCTGGCCTCGGCCTGCCTGCAGACCTGGTCCTTCAAATCCCTCAGCCAGAGGACAGGTTTACATGGAGAATTATCTCAGTGTGCGTTTAAGGAGCTGTGCCTGCACAGCTCCTCAGGCCAGGGCATGAGGGCTGCAGAACTAAAGGCTCCCTCCAACCAAACCTCTTTCTCCTCACCCTGCTCATCCCAGGCCTGCCATGACTCAGCTGGGGACACGGGTGGCACTTTGGGCAAAGCTGCACAGGGTGCAGAGGGCCAGAAGCACCGTGAGGAGCCCCAGTGCTGCCCTGGCTATTGGAGACCACCAACCCCAGGCCACTCCTGCTGCCTCTGCCTCAGCTCCCTGCCTGGCCTTAGGGAGCAAGAGGTGAGCGATCAGGCACAGGACTCTGCTCACATCAAGGAAAAAAGGAAAAATAATTATACAGGGGTGCAAGGCTGGGAGATGTGGGCTGGCCAGCCTGGGCATGGTGACCATCTCCAGCAGCACTGATGACCTTCACTCCTCCACCAGGCTGGGAGGTTCTGGTTTCCTCAGAGGACACACGGCACAGCCTTCAGCTCGAGGGGCCCAAAAGATGGTGAGAGATGCAGCTGGTGGGGGCAGCTCTTGGCTGGGGCTACATCACCATGGGCTGAGGACACTACCAGGCACCCTCCCCACTCTGTCGCTGTCCCCAGAGCTCTGCAGCAGGAACACAGCCCTTCCAGCTCAGCCCGTGCACCCGCATGAGTCACCGTCCTCATTCTCCACCACTCTGACCTTGACCATGGCCCTTGAAACTTCAGCTTCTTTCTCCACCCTTCCTCTATGGACTGTGAACACTTCCAGGCCACATCTATCTTTAGCAAGCATCTGCACAGCATCCAACCCAAAGAAATGTGGTTTTTTCTGAGGTTTCTAGGCGTTAACCGCAGCAGGGACAATTCACTCCCCCTCTCCAAGATGTGTCAGCCCTCTCTGAGCAGCCCAAGACTCCATCCAGCCCCACAGCAAGCTCCAGCTTGAGTCACACACAGCTTTTCATCTAACAAAAAAACCACCCAAACCAGAGCACACAAATCCTCTGCCATCCCACAGGGGGATCTGTGTGGATCTTCCTAGATAATCAAATTTAAACCACCACCAAAACAGACCTTTGATTAGCAGCCATGGAGCCCATTCATAGCGACAGCATGTCAGGTCAATGTTCACTCCCAAAATCAACTCTGTGCCTCAGGAAAGGGATTTTTTTAATTTTTATTTGATGGTCTGCATTTGAGGTCTAGTTAACAAACAGGGGACTTGGATTGCCATCTGGCCAGCTGGAGAGTGTGCCGAGAAATAATACTAATAATCATCATATGGTGGTGCTTTAAAAGGCACTTTTACAAAAGCCTAGGCGAGCTGACTGAAACCTAAGAGGCATCTCTGTGTGCCCTGAGGGCTCGGCCTTCGGGCACTCTGCCCCTCCAATCAGCCACCCTTAAAAAGGGTCAGAGTCCAAAAGCTCTGCTGCTGTTTCACCCGGAGCCCATTGGAACAGCCATGGCTTTCCTCTGAAGGCTCACACAGGAATTCACTTGTGCAAGTCGAGCTGGGCTGGTGCTTTATTAAATAAATAAATAGTACAGCTTACAGGATTTTCCATGTCAACAAAACAGTAGCTGGTTGCTGGTATTGGGCAATGCCTGCGTGCCTCATCCCGAGCAGAGACTGCCCGAGGGACACCTACTGCTCCTCCAGGGACTCCTCAGCAGCCACCCAGGGCTTCCAGCATGAGAGCCAAAAATCCCATTCCTGGATTCACACACACATTCCCCTGCAATGCACAAGAGGCTCTCCCACCCATCAGGACAGATCCCACTGCAGGGATGCACCACATTCGTGGTGCCTGCCCCCGCCCATCCCAGCTGCAGACAGGCAGGAGCTGTGCCCAGCCCTGGTGCCCGCTTTAACACAACAGAAACAAGGGGGGCATCTGCCCTGCTGGGGTTTGTGTCCCACTTGTGTCCCACTCCATTCTCCCATGCACATCCCTACGCACCAGGCTGCCCATCTCGCAGCCATTCTGATGCCCCCAGCCCTACAACACAGACAACTGACCTAATTTTCCTCTTTTTAAACACCCAGAGGTCATCTCTGTCTGCAGCAAACCCCTGTGAGCTGGGAAGAGAAACAGAGTGATCTCTGTTAGCAACACCCCCCTCCCCAAATCTCCCTCCATGTCTTGCCCTGTGCTGTCTCTTCTAAATGGCCGAGAATGAGCATCTCCCACATCCCTCAAGGCTGTGAAATGGTGCTGAGGAGAGGCTGGGGAGGTCCCTGCTCTTTCTGGCTCCATTCATGCTGGCGTGAAGCACAACGGCTCCAACTCCAGCTCATTCTCCTTCGCGACTCAGAGCATCTCACCTGAAGCTCCCAAGGGCGTTCCTTGGCTCTCCCCATGCAGTGAGACACGGGGAGACACCAGACATGTCCAAGCTTCACCCACTGCCCAGCAACTCAGAGCTGGGGCAAGAATGCTCCCTTCCAGTTAACCCAGTTGCTCCAGCAGCGCTTTCCCTCCTCTCCCAGTTCCCAAAGATAAGATTTGCCCCATCTGCCTTTCTGCCCAATTTGCCTTTCCAGTAGATCTGACCAAAATCACACTTTCAATTCTGTGGCAAACCCTGATGCTTCCAGGCACATCTTCCCATACCTAAAACGGCCACTTAAAAAAAAAAAAGTGGAAAAACTTCATACTTTCCACCCCCAAGAATCACCTCTTTTAGTAAGAAGGTCACTCTCCTCAACTGGAGCGTTACTTTTAAGTTCCGAATTGTCGGAGCTTATGCAAGCAGAAAAATGCAGCATTGAAACAAAAGGGAAGGACATCAGCAGAGGGTTTGGGCGTTTGGGAAAAGATAATGTATAAAATAATTACAGGCAGCATGTCCCTGCAGAGCATTCTGACTCTGACTCAGCCCCTGCCCTGGCAGGGAACTGCAGGTGTTCAACGCACGCTGAGCCCAGACCCAGCCCTACAAGACAATAAGGCAGCAGGAGCCTAGGAAGGCTGGAAGTTGCTGTAGGGTGGTTGTTGAGGTCTCCTCCAAGGAGAGACTTTGGAACTTGCTGTCCCCATGAGCACAAGTTGGAGACCCAATGGGTCAGGCTGCTGCTCAGTCGGATCTTGCAGGAATAGAGATCCCCTCAACTCAGGCACAGATCTCTAACGGCTGACGGATCACCGCTTGGAAAATAATTGCGTGCCAGCTTTTACAAGGCAAGATGTGAGGGTGGGTGAGGTGAAATGAAGAGGAACACATTCATTATACAAGAGCTCCATGCATCAGCTCTGGTGACTGTAAACACCAGGCAAGGCAGGAGCCGACTCCGCTGTCGGGCCGCCGCTTCCACCCCAATGCTCAGCAAGGGCAGAGCACAAAGCTTTGCCTGCCTCTGGCATAAAACCTATCCCTTTGGAAAATAAACCTCTCCGAAGCCCCCGTGCTCCACCCCAGCCTCCACTCCCCTCCCAGCTCAGGCGGGAAGGCAGCCCTGCCCAACAGGGACTAACAGATGCACAAGGCATTCGGAGAGGTTCTGCTTCCATACAACTCCGAAACACAAGTCAACTCCCTTGGGAGCTACCAGGGCTTTTGCCACAGCCACGGATATTTTTATAATTCAGCTCTCGAAAGAGGAAGAATAATCTTCATGAATTTTTATAAGACCAGCTTCCCTCCCGCTTATTCTTTTTTTCTTTCAAACACCAGCACAGCTGACAAGAAACCCAAAGCACACCGAGTCCCGACGCCTTGCGCGCGGAAGCCCCGTGACGCCCGGCGTTACTCACCGGTCACACTGGTCACTGGTGGCTCCAGCAGGGCTGCAGCCGCAGGGCCGGCACCGCTGGCTGCCCTGCTCGGGGAAGAAGCCGCGGGCGCAGCTGTGGCAGCGCGGCCCCGCGTAGCCGGCCAGGCAGCGGCACTGCCCCGTCGTGCGGTTGCATTCGGCGCTGCCCACCGAGCTGCAGTTGCACAGGTCTCCTGCAAGGGAAAGAGAAAGTCATGGAATCACGGAACCGCAGAATGGTTTGGGTTGGAAGGGGCCTTAAAGCCCATCTCATTCCAACCTCCCTGCCGTGGGCTGGGACACCTTCCAGGGTGCTCCGAGCGCCGTCCAACCTGGCCTTGGACGCTTCCAGGGACGCGGCAACCACGGCTTCTCTGGGCAGCCTGTGCCAGGGCCTCACCACTCCCTTTGCATACCCCCATCATCACTTTAAGGACGATTTTTGCTTTAAAATGTTGAGATGATGGAAAAAGAAAACACATTGGGAGCACCCTGAGGTTTGAAACACTGCAGCTCAAGCTTGAAATCTCTCCGAAGAAGAGCTACAAGATTATGGGTATAACTACCTAAAATACATCTATATGTAGCTGTATACAATGTCTTTATGTATATACACACACCTATCCACCCTCACGGTTGTCTGACTCCAGGAGCTAACGAGCAATAACTGTGTAATATCAGGATAAAATCAGCAACAGGTTGCAAAATCATTAATTCTAAGAGCCTCCATTCCCCACCACTGGAACAATCCTGATTTAGCACAGAACATACACTGACATGACAAACTGGCAGCAGCATCTCCCACTCCTGAAGAAGAGATACAGAATCCCCTGAAAATCTGCCCTCGGGGGAGCACCAAGTACAGGAAAATTACTTTAAAAGCTGTGGTAGAGCCGGAGGCAGGACAGAGACCTCCACCACCTAAAACAGACCACCTCCCCTGCGGTGAGAGGGGATGGCTCTGGGGACCCAAATACGGTCTTTGGGGACACTGTATTTCCAAGGGTGCTGGAAAGCATGCACTGAACAGCTGCTTATTTAAGAGAGAAGCAAATCATTTGATCAAGTGATGAATTCCCAGTCCCCCCGCACGTTATTTCTCATAATACTTTAAAGCCCCAAACGCACTGAAGAGAACAACCTCTCCCCAGCAATTTGTTTCTGCCAAGAGCTTTATCTCCGTTCTTTCACTGCAAAATATTTAGTGCCTTAATAATTTAAAGTCTTTTTCTGCCAAGACTGAATTATAAACAAGGATTATTTGCAGAAATAGTGCATAAAGCTTCGGGGGCTTTACACAACTGCTGGTGTTTGTTATTGCCTGAGAAGAGCCAATATTCAGGGCGCTTCAGGGAGAGGGGAGAGGCCAGGTCCCCATCCCAAGAAAACTTGACTTAAAGCTCTTTTCCTTGTCATGTGTGTTCTTCTAACATACAAAGAAATGTGAGTTATTTACCTTTATTACTCCACCATAGGATCCCCACAGAAGCCATGTTGTCCCTATACACCTGTGAAATTGCACCTAAATTTTCTTCAATCCAAACCAACAAATAGGACAAACACCTCAAGATCCGCAATTATCCACTTCAGCAGCCACTTCACATAATGAACTAAATTCCCAGCTCAATTACCCAAGCAGAACCATTTTGATTTGGGCACTTGGGCTTCTCCCTGCCACCAGAACAGAAACCACAAAAACTTGTTGAGCAAAAGAACTTTGGAGTTTGTCAAACATGCATCAGAACAAATTTCCCTTTCAGAACTCAACATGTGGTGCCATTAGACCTGCCAGACTTGATTAAGGAAAGAAAATAAGCATTGTGCCCCTTCTAACAGCATGGGAGGCACTGACAGGGCAGGTCCCACGCAGGGAGATGAGCTGCTCCATGTGGAGACCACCCTCGTGCTCCGGAAGCATCACAGCCAGAGCCACCACCAGCTGCATGAGACCATCCTGACACTCCATACAGATGGCTGGATGAAGAGGGCAGGAGTGGGGCAGTGCCTGAGGATGGTCCCCATCAGCGTGATGGAGCTCTGCCCCCATCACTTATGCTCCAGCAGGACGGCAGCACTTCCAACTGGAATCTCTGTAGCACCCGTTGCTTTCCATCTGACCATCGGCCCATCAAAATTGCCCCAATTCAGGTTGGGCTCTGCCTTAGCTGCCAAATTCAACAGCAACACAGACACCACAGCAACTCCAGCTCCCCAGGACAGCGAGCAATGCTGCAATAATCCAAAGTAACGCTGGCAAAAGCACTTTTTGCATGGGAGGCTGGTGGAGCCTGGTTCTGCTAGTGATGGGGACAGGAGCTGAGCCTGTCTGCTGCGAAACCACCCCGAGTGCATGGTAAGGCACAACAGGACAGACCCAGAAGCTGTCTCCCAAAAGGGCTGATTCCTTGAAGATCCTACCTCCCCCAGCCACCCCAGAGATCTCTGGGGAGTGATGGTGGTCCCAGGTAGGGGAACAGGATCACACAGGGTCCCTACCCACCCCAAATGCACCCAGCCCGGCTCACAGATGGATGCAGCCCCAAAATGCCTGGAGCCGTGTGGGTTGGGCAGTGGACGAGATTCAGACAGCAGCACTGAAATCTGAACTCCATCGTCTGGCGCAGCATCGAGGTCAAGGGCTGACACAAGGATGTACCAGACTACGAAAACCGGGGGCCTAATTTAAAGGACACTTTGTTGTCCCCACAGCAGCCGGCTTCCAGGAGGTGTGAACGCTCCTCAGCCAGAACGGGAACATGATAACGAACATCTGCCCTGGACTGCAGGAACACAGCAAAGAGGATCAGCACTACAGAAGAAAATTAGGGAACATTGTCCTGGCTTCTGGCCAGAGCCTGGGTTTTACAAGCCTTTATTCAGTTTTCTCAAGCCAATGTCTTGCTTTTGAAGATACCCTTGAAAAACACCTCACTGAGAGTTTTTGTGAAGGCAAAGGAACGACCAGGGTGGATGAACCCCAGGGCTGTCCCACTCCAGCCTGCACAGTCATGGCTGGAGGATTGTGCTGAGGTTGGGATAACACCATTGGCAAGGGAGCCAAGGGCAAAGACCTCTCAGGGATGAGGCACTGGTCCAAGCTCTGACTCTTCGCAGTTTGCTGTCCTGACTCACCCTTGCTCTGCCTCAGTTTCCCCATCTCAGGGTCTTCCCCTGCCCCCAGGGCCTCCAGGCCCTGCTCATCTCTGCCTGTTCCCCATTGCTAAACCATTGAGGTTCCCCTTCCTTCCCCACAAAGCACTACACAACAGCTCAAAGCACATGGTTATCACAGATAAAACCCACCACCTTTGCTCGTGAAGAGACTGACAGGCTTTAATTAATTAACAGCCTAATGATGTTTTGAGGTCCAAGAACAGAGGCACCATAAAAATGTGTGTCACTGCCATGTTACCCTTCAAACAAAAAAACCAAACACCTCTCCATTCAGGAACAATATTTCACCTTCACTGATTGTTGCTCCGAGGAGGGTGGAGTGGAAGGAAAGGTTCCTCATTTGGGAAGCAAGGGGCACGCTGCTGTGTGGAGACAGATTTAATATCCAATTTCAGTTAGCCTCAACCTAAAATTGATTAACTTTTAGCACGCAAAAGCCACAGGTTACCAATAAACTGGAGAACAGATGTTTTATATTGTATTGAATCCACATCACTGACATAACCAAGACCCTCCAGGTCTGAGGGTGCCCTGTGACAGTGTGGCCACCTCGAGCCCAGTGCCAGCTCCCCCGTCCACCCCTAATAAAGATCTCAGCCTCTAAATCCCATCCCAATGCAAACCCCAACTCTGCAAATCTCAGCAATATCCCAGCTTGTGCCAGATCCATCAAGACCCCACATCCCTTCATCTCCCATCCCCTCTTAGAACTTAAACAAGGCTTGTTCTGATGTAAAAATCCCTCCTCAAACTATTTTTTCACATCCTTTCAGCTTTGCAGTGTTTTAAGTCTTCACACATATTATAAGCATGATTCCTCCTCCTTTCCAAGCCACTTAATGAATGAATAATTTAAAAAACAGGTGAAATATTTACAAAGGGCTAAAGAAGCCAACACTGTGAAAGGCACGAAGGTCTCTGTGAAACCACGTTAGCTGGGGACATCCTGAACCAGTGCAAATCCTGAATGAACTCACCTACTCCCAGGAGCCAGTCTGGAAAACCCAAGATGCACATTTTTGGTTATAAGAACATGCAGCTGTAAGAGCAAGCTGTGAAGGCCCACAGATGCTATTTATTGTACTGCTTGAAAAGCATCCCCAAGGAGACAGACATTTTCTGTTCTCCGGACTATATGAAGGGGAAAAAAAGAAACATTTCTAACCTGGAGGTACTGTTGGGTTTTTGGGAGCCAGAGGTGCAGCCCCAGTGCGGCACCTGCAGCTCTGAAGCCAACACAGCCCAGTGAGAACCTCACCTCTCAAATACTCCCCAGATATCCCACTGGATTTAAACCACTTCACACAGCAGCATCCCATCCCTGGAAAGGCTTCGTTTCCATATTAATTTAGCAGTTTTCCCTCTTCCCCAGACTTCATTCCCAAATTCAAGCCCTACCTTCTATCCCATTTCCCCTTCTCAATCCCTCTCCAGGCACCACTCCTGACAAGACAGGAATAAAGGGATCAGGCAGCAGGTTTAAAAAACTATCCAAGGTCATTTCCTTTCCCCTTGTAATTAAATTGTGGAACTCATTGTCAGGGGATGTTCTGGCTGCCAGAAATACCTATGGCTTCAAAGCAGGACTGGAAAAGCTCAGAGAGGACAGGACCACTGGTGGCTGTTAAACACAGGGATCTGGAGGAAGCATCCTGATGGGAAAGGCTCTGAAACTCTGTCCAGGAAAGTCAGGATTATGCCTGGCTCTCTTGGCATCTTCTTCTGGCCTTTCTTGGGTGGGTGAAGCTTTGCTCTGAGCCAGCCCAGCAGTTCTATCTTCTCCTTGTTTCCACTGCTCATGGATGGCGGCAGCTCCAGTTCTTCCCCCAAGCACACAAATCCCCCTTAAAGAGTTAGACATTGCTCTTCCCACCGGGAATTTTTCCTTATTACAGCCAAAGGCACAGCTGTGCTGCACCATTGCTCTGTCTTTCCCCCCTGCCTCTCAAGGGCTCTTTCCCTTACCCCTGAGAAGACATTTCATCCCCTCAGCACAATCCACTGATGTGCCAAACCTCCCCCAGCAATGGTATGAGGGTCAGGACAGTGCTGTTCCAGCACGGATAATGGGAGTATGCATGAGCCAGCTGTTAAAAGGGAAGGTCCCATCCTACAATTTCCTGAGCTCCAGCCCATCCCTTCCATGTCTCTGATGCACCACGTCAGTGTGGTGCAGTCTAGCCCTGGACTGGAATTTGGGTTCAGCTCCATCACTCCTCACTTGGCTGCAACTCTACTGATGCTCTGAGTGCAGGAGCTGTTATCCCACTGCAAGGATGCTTTGGCCTCGAGCCTTCCCCCACGGCTGCAGCAGGTCCCAGAAGGCACAGCCTGGCTGAGCTCTCTCCCAGGGAGCTGAGGAACATCTGCCATGGGCTAAGAGCTCCTGCAAGAACAGGCCAGAGAAGAGCTGATGCACTGTAGCTTCCCAAAGAGAGGAGTTCTGCCAAGTCCCAGGACTCATTCCCACCCAGACAGCACTCAACACAAAATGAGTCAACTCTTGCGTCACGAAGGTGCATTAAAGCGCTCAGACCTGTAATTTACTCTCACTTGAGGCTACAATGCAAAGCCGAAGTGGTAGGAAGAGTATCTCTGCCTACCCCTCAAAAAAATTTATATACATATAGGAGTGTCTTCTGTTATTTTGCATTTACTTTATTAGTGAGTACACCACATTCTGGGCACTTACAGCCTCCATCAAGCTCCAGGCCCTGCAGAGTCAGGTGCTGATGGTGAAAAGAACATCGTTCACGTTAATGTTGTTAAGAGTGTTACAGAGTCGCTTGTGTTGTTCCATAAAAGGCTTTTACGGGTCAACAAGGGGGAAAAGACAAGAATTTCTCAATGCATATACATCACTTGTAATGTCATTAGAAGATTAAATACATCTGTTGAGGTAAATTATATCAGATTAAATCTCTCACTTATCACTTGCAGAGAAGTACAAAGCCATGGTCCCAACTGCTGGGGTCACCAGCAGCTGCACAGGCACTTTTCATCAGCCTGAAGCAGACAGGTTTGGGGCTTCAGCCAAACTCCAGCTCAGCCTCAACTGTGTCACCCCGCTGCCTTTCCAAAGAGATGGAGCGTCACTTCCCACCTCAGCTCACAGCTCACCAGCCGTGAGTAAACCACAACCCTCAGACCCTCCCCAAAGGCACAGGCTGCTCACTCCCTGGGACTGGTTCTGTTCCTGGGACTGGTTCTGTTCCTTCCCTGCACCTGCAATGCAATCTGCAGGCATCTGGTTTCTGAGGAGTTCCTGAAAGCTCCTCCAGCACAGAGCAGTTTTGTTGCTTTTTCCTCCTTTTTGATGCTAAACAAGCCAGCAACCTGCGCACAAAGCTTTGAACCTGCTCGTTCCCCAGTAAACCTGCATCAAAAGTCAGACTCACAGGTGTAAAGCTGTCTTGGGAGACTAAAGGATAAAGCCCTGTAAACATCAGGGGAAAAAAAAAAGGAAAAATATGGATTCTTATTAACTCTGCATTCCTCCTGCACTGGAAGATCCTCAGCTCACAGCTCTGCTGGAGCACAACACCTGAGGAGCTCCCATGGATGGGACAAGGAGATGTCAGGAGAAGCAGGAGGGGTCCTGGAGTCATTAAGATCCAGGTTATAAGGCAGAAAAGCTGTGCAGGAGGGATTACACAGCTGCAGCTGAGGAATTATTCATTCCTATATAACAATAAGTTTCCACAGGCAGACAAACCCTCCGGGTCTCTTATAAAGCAGACTGTGCACAAAGAGGAATGTGGCCCTAAAATGTTTATGATACAAAAAAGCTACAGTAACTTCAAATAGACCAAATAAATGCTTGAGGATTAAAACCTCCACAGTTAAAAAAAATGAATCCAAGACTCTTAATTAATTTAAAAATAGTTTTGTTGGCGTTCTACTTTAGTTGATTAGATTTTCCCACTAATATTTCCACAAACGTCTGCAAGCATATAAATATTCCATGTTTCTGTTTGAAAATCTCTCTATTTTTTACCACCCAGTGTGTGACACAGCCAGCCCAATGCCGGGTTTAGAGATAAACAGGGTGAAAAACTAACTTTGGCAAACACCTCCCCAGCAGCACACAGAACCCTGGCAGCTCATACCCTCCTGACAGATACACTTGTGTGGCACCTCTCAGGAAACTCAACTGTTCTGTCAGCAAAATGCTTTCACTGGAAGATCAAGACACCTCACACGGGATGGGGCTGGGAATTTATGAGCAGATTCCAATTTTAGTCTCTATCGACCATGCCCTAGCAGAGAAAGGGATTATGAAGAGCTGCATGAATAATATGAACTGTAATCATCTGTTGAAGGCTCTGCGTGCGCCGATTCCTGCAAAAAGTAATTAAACTCACAAACTTTGCTCAGTGCTTTGGGGAGTTGCAGCTAATGAATGAACATGTTAATTTATGGGAGATTTAAGGCTCTTCAGAGAAAACCCTGCACAGGAACCATCCTTCCAATTGTTTGTGTTTGGGCTGTAAAGTTGTGCTGAGTCAATAACCAGCAAGAAAACAGAGATGAGATGGGGTAACACCCCTTGATCACATCCTACCCTTCCCAGCGGTGCTCCCAGTGACTCCTCTGGGCAAGACCAGGAGAACAGGGTCAAACCTTTCGTTTGGGTAACAGCCGGGTTTCTGCTCGCACTCACTGCTGAGATGCAGAACTTTCTGTTCCTGCTGCTCCCGGCGGATCCCAGGCGAGAGCAGGTGCAGCAGCACAGCCCTGCCTTCCCGGCCCCCCTGCCCTCCCAGGGATGCAGCAGAGCCAGGACTGACTTTGTCCAGCCTGCAAGGAACTGATCTGCCCAGCGACAGGAGCTGCCTCCTGCCTGCACATTTGTCTGACACAATTAGGCTACTTCAAACCAAAATCCACCGCTGTAAGGCATGCAGCCTTCCAGAGCCTTCTCCCCTCCGGACCTTGCCTGCAGATACAACAGATCCTCTTCTCCCGAGTCACTGCAATTAACTCCTCATGCTCCCAGTGTCAACTTCAGCTTTGGCAGGAATGGATGTGACCTCCAACCTCCTCCTTCCAGAGCCAGCTTGGTGCTGAGCACCCACTGAATACCCAACCCAAGAGCTCCGTGGGTGCAGCTGAGCAGGCTGGTCATCTCCAGCCATGGCTCACACTGCCTGGGAGAAGAAAAGGGAATGGCCAAGTCCAGGCTGATGGAAAGCAATTTTTTGCTTAGTACAGACATCACAGAGTAGGTGGTACCACATCTGCTTCAGTGCCATGAGCTGCTGAAAGCTGCTGAGGGGAGGGGAGCCGGTGAGGACTGACAGCCTCCCTCCTCCATGCAGGTCCATCATGCACAAGCTGCAGGGCCTGCATCTCTTGGGAGGTTTCCCAGGGAGGTGGCAAACACACACGGCCAATCTCACTGCAAAATGCAGTGCTTTTTTTGTTGCAAAGACATAACCCAATTTCTTTACACCAGGTGTAGCCACGGTGTAAGCAGGTCCTTCACTGGTGTGTGCAGGAAGCTGCAGCTTTGTCTCGCTGACCTTGGGCAGAGCTACCAAAGCTCAGTCCAGCCTGGGATGGATGTGGTAGGAAGTCATCCTTCCTTTCTCCCTCATTTACATCACTCTTGCACTGGGAGGGAAGACAGAACAAAAGCAAGGAGATGCCCACAGCAACGGCGCAGTCAATCCATAATTCAATATAAAAATGCTTGGACTTGCATCCTCCCCCAGCAGAGGCAGAGGAGCGCTCTGCATCTCCTGGAAGCAGCAGCTGCTCCTCGGATGGCTGCCACAGCCCCCCAATCTGCTTTGGGGCACACACAACCTCTGGGATGGCCTTCACCTTTAGAGGCAGCACAGGCATCAGGCCCAGGTTTCTCTCCAACCATGCAGGAGTGATTTTTAAACTGCTCTAATCATTCCCCAGGCCGAGAGATGCATTCAAAGGGAGACTCTGGACACCCACTAGAGGTAGAAGACGGACCAAGGAGGGGGTCACACTGCTGTGAGATAAAATGCTCTCCACACAGGGAAGGGGCCCATCGTTCATGGCTCAGCGCACAGGCAGCAAGAGGCATTTTTATAACTTTTTTACCTTTTTTTAATGAGAAAGAGAAGGAAGACTTGCTTTGGAGGGTTTCAGGCTATTTTTTGTTTAAGCCTGTGGCGAAAATCTGGAATGAAAACTTTCATCAGTAACTCCAGCAGGTGCCCAGGGCAGTTCCTTTCAAGATTCAGCTCCTCCAGCCGAGCAGCAAAGGGACAGACCCATTAACAAAGGCGCCTTTTATCCACACTGTTAATAAACACTAACTGAAAGTGTTAATAAAAAGAAGCTTTCCAGAGCCTGAGCTACGACCCCAGCTCGTCTCAGCGCTTTGCATTTTCAAGCTTGGAGATGAGGCAAAGCCCCAACGAATCCCAGGATTCATTCCCAATACACATTCCTAATTCTTCTCCTACTCTAAACAAACATATTTAAATGCAGACTTTTATTCATCACAAACAGCAAAGTATCTTTGTTCCTCTCTCACTCACTTTAAAGGCCATGCAGAGGAAGGGAGAGGGACTTGAAGAGAAGAAAACCCTTTGACAGCCTGCAGCCAGCAAGTCCTGCTCCTCTCATTGCTCCCGAGCTTGGTTCCAAGTTTAATAAACGTGTTTTGTCTCCTTGCTTAATAAGTGGAATTACCATAGCAGAAAGCCCAGCGGGGGAAAGGGATAGCACGGAGCATGAGTAATCACAACTGGTTTCGGGCAGGTTTTGCCATTTGGGTCCTGTTTCAAGGTTATGATGACATAGTGCTACGGGCTGGTTTGGAGTTACCATAACTCCTGCCAGACAAGGAGCTGTAAGTTACAACGTGCTGCAAGCAGGGAGAGCTGCTGGGACAGAGCAAGGAAAATGTCATCCGAGCTAGGAGGAGAAGTGTCCTGTTCCTTACGTTTTATTCCCTTGTTTTATAACGCAGCCTGGCGCTTCCCCTGCTAGACTTTGCACAGGACACAGTGATGCCTCTACCTCCAGCTCACAGCGAGTGACTTAAAGTCACACCTTTGGTCTCACCCAGCACCTGCCAAACTGGGTCACAGATACTGCAGCCAGACAAAATTTGCTGGCAAATCCATGGAAGAGAAGCCAAGCTTTCAAAGAGGGAACTGATATGGGTCAGGACACGTCATGGAAAAAGACACCTGGATGGAGGAAGTCATCACTTATCACTGGAAAGAGGGGACTGCAGCAGATCCAGTATCATCTGCTGAGGACCTGCTGAGGGGGAGCAGGCAGCATGGCACAGCTCAGCTGTGCTCCAAAACTTCCTCCAGCAACTGCAGCGATGCCATGAATTTAAAGAGCATAAATCCTCTTGCACAGAGAGCAGGGGCAGAGCCCACCCACAGGGCTTTGAGGGCAGCTGCCAGCCCCTGCCTCCCCCTCACCTCTGCTTTGAGCCCCAAGCCCTGCAGCAGATGAATGGCTCCAATCAGAGCTGAACATCAGCTTTTCATTCCTCTCTCCTTAGTCACTGTGGACAGACACTGCAGCTCCATCCAGTCACAGCTCCTGCCTCAGCCACGAGGTATTACCTCTATTTATTTCCAGCAACAGCTCTCCTACCAAAGGGAAATGTTTACATTAAACAGCACGAGTTCAGCAACCACAAAGAAATAGTGACTTAAAGCCTAAGCCAATTCTCTGAAACCTCCACAATAAATACCAGGTGTCATCCAGGGAAGTACAACAGGGAACAGCCCTGTCCCACAGAACACCCAAATCCTCTGTAAATAGCTGTAAATAGGCAAAACCCTTAAAAGTGTGACGGGAAGGATGGAGAGAGCCAGGCACAAGGGTTTCAGGCTCCCTGTGAGGCACTCCCCATCTTACCCACAGCTCAGGCACTAAGCTGAGACCAAGCGTGAGCCAAGACACCGAAACCAAAGAGTGATTTGCAGAGTCAGAGCTGAGCCCTCCGGCATCACCAAGGGGGAATTACCCTCGGCAACAGCAGCACACTCAGTCTGGGGCTGGCACAACCAAGCCTGATCCCAAGCCAAAGAAATGCCCAAAACCACAGAGCTTCCTCTGCAGCCAATGGGTCACCTAGAAGAGGTTTGTTGACATTTCTATCTTGACCATTTCCTCATTTTTGAGGGCTTCATAATGACTGTTTTGGCATTGCAGGAGGAGGAGCAGTGCCTCCTCTTCCACCAGCTCTGCTGCCAAAAAGAAACACAGTGAAAGGAGGATCTGAGTCCCACCTGCAAAGAGGCATCCAAAATCCTACCAAACCCGGGGAGCTGCCAGTACCTGACACAGCCCTGAGACTATATTTTGACAGGGCCAATATCGCACTGACTCTTAAATGTATCACCTGGAATTACAGGTATACAGGTGGGAGAGATGTCAGCTCTAAGGCAAAGTCCGTACAGCTCACGTACATCCTAAGAGTGGACACAGGGGATCCTCTCAGAGGGATCACAAAACCACGGGTGGTGAAGCAGACAGAGGAGAGCATCAACTCTCCAGTCCATAAACTTGAACTCGCCATCCACACACCTCCTGGAAAGCTTTTAAGGGATTTATAAACCAAACATCAGGGATAGCCACTGCTCCAGGCATCCCCTTACACCAAACTGAGATGCTGGGAGGAAGGCTCTCTCCTGTCATTCCATCCATCCCAAACAGAGCTCTCTGCCTTCCACAGGGAAGTCAGTCCCACCCTTGTAACTGACTGTCCCTTCAGAGACTGGTCCATTTGGTGTTTATCTTTCATTTTAAATGGATTAGAGATGTACAAAAACCTCCCTTGAAAAGGAACAACCAAGATGTGAAAAGGATGGGAAGATTCAACTTCCAGGTGTCAGCACTAATCCACGTCAAAGGGCACGCTGTCAACAACTCACTATAAACTTCCAGGAGGAAAAAAAAACCGCTCAGAATAAAATAGTTAAGACCAGATAAATGTCTGTCATTCATTATCTGGAGTCAAACTTTTATTTCTCAACAACACAGCCAAGCCAACGCAAGCACACTAATAAGAGAACATCTCTTCCAGGGAGCTACACGCCAGGCGTGCAGCCTGCCCTTGAAGGGAGAAGGGCTGGAGGCAGGTGAAGGCTCTGTTTGCCTTGCTCCGATAACAGGTATTTAGTTCTCCACGTCACTTCGCTTTATCGTCGCCTGAAACCCGGCCGAGCACCCGGCTCCACCTCCCCATCTGCTCCCTGTGCCAGCTGGCCCTGCGGCCCGGGGGATGCTGAGCCAGCCACGGCGACCCACGCGGCCCTACAGCCCCCCAGACCCCAACTGGGGGACCCACAGCCCTGCCTGGGAAACGGGGGGCATTGCTGGAAAACCCCACACGGCAGATCTTAACAGGACATGGATGTTCACACGGAGGGGAGTGCTGGGAGCCCTCATGTCCAAGTCATGTGGGAAGCTGGAAAACAAGGCAAACTGCCCCCCAAATCCTTCCTCAAGTATTGGGACTGGGAAAAAAACCCACTGGCCTTGGCAGCGAAGGGCAGAGCACAGGCTCTGGGGAGGCTCCAGCAAAGACACTGCCTGTGTTGGCAGCAAGTGAGCAAACAGCCAGCCAGGCAGGAGGCAATAGGTCAGTGTGCTCCACTGCAACTCCAGTAACCTTCCAGCTTGGACAAACAACTGGAGCAGATCCTCCTCGGGCTGCCCTGGGGTTCCTGACTGCACCCAGCCCAGCTCCCCACCGAGCAGGCTGCAGTTTGGGGTGGGAAGGGGTGCAGGCAATCCCTCCTGCCGCCCCACGGGCGCTGCCAGCTGGGCACCGCGCAAGCTCCGTGTCCCTTCCCCAGCCAGGAACACTCCAAACCTTCGGCACGGTGAAGGTGTGGGTGCCTCTGCCCCATTAATCACACACCTGCCATCCAGACGTGTTTTGGGGAGGCAGCTAGGTTTGTAGGGGTCTGATCCTAAAATCCCACCTGCTCCCTCAGAGCCCAACGTGGTGCGTTCATCCTGGTTTTTTCCCCCCCAAATAACTGCTCAAGTGAGCGTGTCCATTTTCAGGCAGAGAAAGAACACCTTAAAACCCAGTCTATAATGTTTGCTTTGTCATAAAAGGCAAGAGCTTTAGCTGGTAGAAAAAAATATATAATATATACATATATCTATACTTTTTTTTTTTTTTAAATAGAGGGAAGGAAAATGGAATCATTGAAGTTTTCACAGCCCAAGGAGCTTTGAAAAATTTGGAGGGAAGGAACAGAACATCAAGTTTAAACTGTTTTCAATGGAAAAGCCCATTAAAGTAAAACGGATCTTTTTCCAGAAAGATATATATTTCGCTGATTTTGACAAAAAGGACTGCTCAGAGGAGAGGAAGAAAAGCTTTCATTTGAAGGTTCTGAGCGTTGCTTTTGCACCTTTACAGCGCCACTCATGAAAGCATCCTCACAAACCTGTTATTGCTGGAACACAGCGTGCCCAGGGAGAAGGTGGATCTGACCACACGCAGGGTGAGGGCAGGAGTTTGGAGACAACCCTTGCCCATGCCATGAAAATGAGCAGTTATTACAAAAGGCAGGAGAAAAAAACATGTATTTAAAAAAAAAAAATCATCAACTTCCTTCCTTTCCATTTGGGAAGGGGAAATGCTGATCCTCCAGCTCACAGATGGTTCTCCTGGAACAAGCGCCTGGCTTCCACCCCGCCAGCCACATCTAGTTCTGGGGATGGATTTCAGAGGAGGGATGAAGGATATTGGCCTCCCTCCTCCACGTCAGCAGCACTGCACATGCCATGGGATGCACCACGGGATGCAGTGGGTATTTCCTGGGATGAAACATGAACTTTGCCCATGGATCCCTCCCCAGCCATGACCACATCGCACACCGCAGGAGAAGGAAGCTGTGGGTCGAGCACACACATCCCTGACAATTAAAGTCATCTTCTTAATACCAACCAGTCCCAGCCCTCCTGTGACAGGCCACAGAAAATATGAATTACGCCCTCGCCAATTCAGACTGGTTTTCTTCTCATTCAGGTGTTGCTGGACCCGAGACCCATTCAGTGACAGTCACAGTCTCATTCAGAAACTGCACAGAAGGAAGGATTGAGCATCCCCTAAAAGGTTGCTGTTGCACCTTTTATCTTCTCAAAACTTCCCACAACTGCCCACACAGGGGTGAACTCAGAGTAATGTCACCAATGAAACGCTCAAATCAATAGCAATAAATTACAAGTGCTCCACGTGGCAGACAGAGTCCTGCTGGGGAAAACGACCTGTGAAAGCTGAAAAAGCAGCCCATGATGAGACCGCTGGGAGAAAAAAAAAAAAAGGCAACAAAACAAACAGTCCATTTCAATCTCCTTTTCATAAAGAGCCAAAAATGAACCCAGGAACACATCAGAGAATAATCATTTAGCACAGATCAAACAGGAGAACTAGCATATTAAAAATACATGCAGCATTAATCAGCTACACAGAGTTATGTGCCATCATTTCCATAAATAATACAGGATCAAAGCAGCCCAAGCAGCACTATCAGTTAATATAGTCAGCCAGTCAGTCAAAATAGAGTAAAGCTGCCTGAAAACTGTGGCTGTATAATTCGCCAGGAATAAAGCAGATTCATCTGAGAAGTGGCATGACCAGTTAAACGGGTAAAGGTTACCAGCGGCCTCGTCATTAGAGGGAGGTGATGCCACAAAGGAGAAAAAAAAAGAAAAAGAAAAAAGAAGGAATAAAAGGTTAATGCAGCCTCAAAAAATTATTAAATAAAAAAAAAAACAACTTGGGGAATATCAATATATCTTGTCTAGTGGTGATCCCAAGAAGGGCCAAGGTGGGAGGGGGGACAGGTGGGAGGACTGACCCTGCTGGGAACATCCCCAGTGGTGGAGCAGGGGTGAGCCATCGGGTGCAGCCCACCCAGAGCCCCTTCTCCAGGGCTGGGGCAGTGCCAAGGGGCTCCTCTTTGCCCAGGAAAAAACTCCCTGCTGCAGAAACCATCCTGCCTGCTCAGGGTGAAGGCTCAGCACCAACGGCCTTTAAACATCCACCCATCCATGCATAGAAAATGCCTGTGTCATTAAGCCTTTTGCTGAAAGGCTGCAGAGCCATTTAGCTGCCCGATTTTTAAAACAGGCATTTGGAGCAGAGCTATAAATAGCAGGGATGCTTGCCTCGTCATGTTTCTGGGGGCTTATTTATAAGGACAGGGGGCAACTGAATTAAAAATGGTTTTAAAAGAAGTGTCTTGGGCTTCTCTGCTTTAAAGCCAAGTTGCCAGAAGAGGAAAAACCTTCAAGGTTTTTGCTTTTTTCTTTTTCCAGGCAAAAAGCAAACGCCCATCGCTCATGCTCAGACTCTGAATCGGTTACATTTACAAGGCAAATTTTAATTCATACAGCAGGTGTTCAGAAATAAAAAAAAAAAAAAATCCTCCTTTAAGCAGCACAAGACCAAACTAAGGCTTTGCATTAGTTCATGCAGCTCCGGGGGAGCTCCTCATTCACTGAAATAGGACCCGTGTGTGTGAATGAGGAGCAGAGACCTCAAAAATCTCTTCCAGAGTAGGGGGGTGGTGGGGAGAAAAAAAGCCCTGAAGGGCTGGAGCAGAGCCGCTGCCAAATCCGGGGGCTGGCAGCCCGCATGGCATCACGACCCTGCTGCATCTTGGGTGACGGAGAGCGATAGGAATTTTGCATGGGAAGATCCAGATGAGCACCAGCCAGAGGAGGAATTCAGCCTCCAACAAAAGAGCCGCTTTGGGCAGCTCAAGCGGTCCCCAGGCGATCACAGCCCCGGCAGTGTTTGGAGGTTCTATTCTTCGCAGGCAGCTAGGCGAAATCCCGGGAAACCACGCGGATCCAGCAGCCCCCTCCCTGTTCCCTGCCTTTATTAAATCGCCGGAGAAAACAAGAGGAGACAGCCAAACTGCTCCCAGCCCCTCAGCGCCAGGACACAGGCAGCTGGGATGCAGGAGCTGGACCATTTTCCCTGCATCCCTCGATGCAGGGACAGGAGGCGCGGGGGAGTGAGGACGCTGTCAGGAGAGGTGGCAGCGTCCCCTGCTCCTGCAGGAAAGGCAGCTGCAGCCAGCCAGGACCAGCACCATCGGGAAGTTTCCTATTCAATAAGGGGGAAAATGTTCTGCCAGACAAATGAGGTTCAATTATTCCAAGTCTAGAGTGTCTTGCTGGAAATGCTTCCAGACTGACAAGCTTTAATCCAATAAAAGACCCTTCCAGACAAGCCCTGCTGGGATTTTGGGAGCCTTTCCCCCTGGCAGGGACCCAGCAGCCCCCAACCCCATATTGGGGATGGATTTAGCCCCAGGCACAACAATCTTACAGGGCAGCCTCAAGGCACAGGACACTCGAGCTCACTGGAAGCTTAAGCAGAAGCAAAGCAAGAACAACCATTCCATTTCAGTCTGACACAACCCAAAAGTCAAAATTTAAAAAAAAAAAAAGGCAAATAATTTCCTGTGAACCAGAAATCTGGGGTTTAGCCAGTTTAATGAGACGGAATTGCAACTGGTGCTGTTCTCCTGGGGTGCTGGAGACACACGACTCCCCAAGGCAGGGCAGATGGCTGGATTGCAATCTAGCCTTTAGCTCATAAAATATATTAATATCCCCAACCAATTATAAAGTGCCAGACTCTGCCCTCCAGGCCCTACTCCCACCCAGCGATGCCTCGCTGCACAAGGCAGCCCTGTTGAGCTCAGACACGCAGCACCTGCCAGGGCAACACAGCCTGTAGCTTTCCAGGACTTTCAAAGCAAGTCCGAGCCCTTGCTCCATCCTCATCCAAGAGCTCAGTGAACTCTCAGGTGCGGTCAAGGTGCCGTACAAAAATCCAGCTCCTCAACACCATTTCTTTGTTTTAGTTTTTTAAGTGCTTGTCAAAGGTAAAGCAGAAGGAGCCTTCCCTTCCAGCCAGACGGCTGTAAAATGATCCCTGCCTTCAGCACCCGGCCTTGGCACGGGTTTATTCCCAAAGCTGGCAGATGCATCCCACCGCTACGAAGAGCTTGGCTGCTTCTTGGAAGCACCAGCGAGCACCTCAGATCCTCAGCAGCGCTCCCTGACAGTCAGCTGGCGTCAGCTCCACAAATGTCACCATACACAGAGCCTCGGCCCCGGATATTTATAAGGCTCTCGTCAAAAAACCTCTGGAATCTTTCCCCTGCCTTTAGCAGAACTTCGCATCCGGGACCTCAGCTCCCCAGGAACAGCTCGTTCTGTGCTTCTGTGCCCACAGCCGTGGGGTGTGGGATGTCCTGGATGTCCCTGTCCTCATGCTGCTCACCTGCAGCAGTGAGGACAGACCTGGGGACAGGCTCGATGCCCACCATCACCACCACCCAGGTGGGCAGATCCCAGGAGGAGAGCAGTGAGGACAGACCCGGGGACAGGCTCGATGCCCACCATCACCACCACCCAGGTGGGCAGATCCCAGGAGGCGGCCGCCGCGGACAGACCCGGGGACGGGCTCGAC